>PVJD01017780.1:0-16477 GCA_004026545.1 Mormoops blainvillei | reverse complement strand
ACACTCAAAGTGATAAAAAGCATGGAACTACAATCAAGATTACTCCACACAGCAATGCTATTATTTAAAATATAAGGTCAAATAAACAGTTTCCCAGACAAGAAAAAGCTAAAGGGGTTCATTACCAACAAACCAGTATTATAAGAAATGTCAATGGTCTTTTTAAGAACAAGACATTTTTCAAGAAGAGAAAGAAAAACTATGATACATGTATACAATGGAATACTAAACAGCTGAAAGAAAGAGCTACTACTCTTTGAGACAACATGGATGGAACTGGAGAGCATTATGCTAAGTGAAATAATGCAGGAGGTGAAAGCCAGATACCATATCATATCATCTATGAGTGGAAACTAATCAACAAAACAATCAAGCAAGCAAAATATAACCAGCAACAATGAAATAAAAAACAAACTGACAGTAACCAGAGGAGTAGTGGGTGGTGGATAAGGTGGGAATAGAAAGGGATGGGTCATCAAGGAATATGCATAAAGACCCATTGACAAAGCCAAATGGGGGGAGGATTGAGAGTGGAAAGTGGGGGTAGCTGACATTGTAGAAATTGTTGGCAGGAAAATTTTGACAAAAAGTAGACAGAGTGAGACTAAGAATAGTATAGGGGATTGTGAGGTCAAAGAACTGATATGTACTACCCATAAACATGAACTAAGAGGTGAATGGACAGGGGATGGTTAAGAATAGTATAGAATATTGAGAAGCCAAAGATCTGATTGTACAACCATAGACATGAATTAAGGTGGGGAATGATGGGATGAGGTGCAGGGCAGAAGGAATAGAAGGGAGAAAAAATGGGACAACTGTAGTAGCATAATAAATAAAATATACCAAATAATAAAACATGAAAATCATTGAAGAAAAAATTATTTAGTGAGTCCTTATGAAAAGTTTAGTGGTCCATATTTCTCATGAGACAAATATCATATTTATCTAGATTGGTTAGGTAGAAGTGTTTTGTGGTTCTGAAATCATTACATCAACTTCGTATTGTTCACAGAAAAATATCAATAAATAAACATCTGCAGAAGTTATCCAGAAGTGTTCCTTAGATCTAAATCATTGCCTGAGTTTCATATTGTTCACAAACAAATATTAATAAAGAGTCATTGCTTTTTCACGGTCAAGTCAAGCAACATGTATACAGGACCTATGGACAAAAACAACATGAAGGGGAGGATTGAATGTGGAATTTGGGGGCTTGGTAGGGCAGGGAGATTAATGGCAGAATAATGGTGACAGCTATAATTGAACAATAACAAATTATATGATATTTAAAAAGTGAAGTTAATATATTTTTTCCCAGTCCTCAGCACTATTAGATGGCATCTCTCTTACAGTGACCCTGAGAATTGCAGCCCAGTCATTATCATCTTTGAAGATAACATAAAGACATATTATAAAACTATTCACAAAGAGAAGAGTTATGTCTTAATGGGCATTTTAACCCAGACTGACAAAAGGTTAATAAATATTCTCAATTTGTGTATTTGGAAAGTCACTCTCATTGACACATTGAATTATGGCCATATGTACAATACTTATTTGTCTGTAAGTATAACAGTCACACACAGAATCACAATATTGGTTGCTCTGGTATTGGTGGTATGTCAGTATCTCAGGGTATTTGTTAACCAGGTGGGATTGCATTATGTTTACAAGGTGAGGTTCCTAAGTTTTTGTGGGAGAGAGAAGTATATAGGAGGCTTTTTTCCATGGCTTGTTAAAAAGAGATGGGATAGAAAAAAAGGCATGTACAGAAGAGTAAAACCATGGTCTTTAGCAAAGAACTAACAGGTAGATGTTTCAAGGAACTGAGACTTTGGAGAGATAGAGAGGGAAATGGATAGTCAAAGGTCAAAGCACTTAATACTTAACTGTGTTAAAATTTGATTTTGCAAAAATAGTTAAGAATATAGCATCATTTTGAGCTGAGCTTGAGAGTGTCAACTTCACTTCTCATAAGTCTTTGACGATGTGAATCTTACAGGTAGTTAATAAATTTTAAATAAACAAAGAGAATTAGCATAAAAATCCTCATTTACAAAATGAAAAAAATCTTTCTACCATGGTTTCAAAGTCTCAAATTTGTAATTTGAAAGTAGTTTTTAAAAAAAGATCTTAAGTATTTATCTGAGTCTTTAGTGAATGCCAGGCTTTTGCTTAGTGCTTTCCCTATATTTTTTGTGATGACATAAGTATGGTAACTCTTTGCATTTATGAAAACCATTAGTTTAATCCTACTCAGGTTGACCCAAATGACTAAGGCTTTATGTGGGGGACAATCTCCTGCAGAGCGCAGAATACAATGCAGTGTGTCTCTTAGGTCTATTTGAAAAAAACAATAAATTTTGTCCCAAAATGTATGTGGCTGCAGATATTGTGAGCAGCATGAAAGTACAAAGTATTTTTTACAGTACAAAGAATTTTGCTGCCTGAAATGAGAGCTGTTAAAGATGAAAAATATCGAATATTTCTTTCTAATATTACTTTAATTAGAATAAATTTACTAACCAACCTATTGCTTTAGTGTATCAATAAATATCCTATATTTTAATATTCACAGAGAAGATCTTTTATAAAGTTATATTCCATCAGATTTTATATTCCGTTTTGTATCAAAATTACAAAAAGAAAGTTGAAATTAAAATTGGAAATATTTTCAGTAAAATTCATTTTCAATGATAAAATTAAGTAACATTATTCTTTCTATGATTTATTTTTCTTCCAAAATCATGGAGTGATTTTCAAATATATCAGTGTGAATGTAAAGTTTAAATTCTTTGATGGTGGACTAAAAACAAGACTGTATCAAATTAGAAAATTGTTCAGAAAATAACCCAGAAGAATACAAAAGGATTGGCTTTGAATTAAAAAGATTAAAGGGGCTAAATTCATTTACCTGGAAAATGATTATTTGATAGTATTCTTTCTATGTACAACACGATTGCTCCATAGGAAATGGTCTGTAACTCTTTTCTGTCTTTACTTTAAAAAATAATAGGAAAAAATGGAGTTGAGCAAGAGCATAAAAAGAATTTGAAAAGACTTAAAAAACACCTTGAAAAATGGATTATTAATTATGTGAAGGAGAATTGGAATGTCTTCTCTAGAGTTAAACAAAAGTAGCATACCCTATTATCTACTTGCCTATTTTAGATGTGGTCTTGCCAGATGACAACAAAATTAACTTAGTAAGTTCAAAGATTTACTCAGGTTTCTGATATATTATTTTACTTTATGTTATTTTGGCATTTATAATTGTTAAACATAATATTAAAGTGTATTAGAGCATAAGGAATAAATTCAACCAAAACCACAAAAATATCCATTGTTTCATATGGCTGTTGTGACACAGCCTCTTCAATTTATAGGAGTCAAGGTAATCCCTGAGATGTGTCACATTTTCATTTAAAATTATTTTTTTAAGAGCAATGTTATGTTGGATAGCAAACTATACTACGAAGCCATTGCAAACAAAACGGACTGGTGCTGACATGAGAACAGGCATATAAATCCATAGAAGAGAACAGAGAGCATGAAATAAACCCACACATTTAATATTTGAGAATGAAGGCAAGAGCATACAATGGAGTAAAAACAGCCTCTTCAATAAATGGTACTGGGAAAATTGGATTGGCACATACCAAAAAAGAGAGAGAGAGAGAGAGAGAGAGAGAGAGAGAATGTATCTCCAACATAAACAATACACACACACACACACACACACACACACACACAAACCCTTAAAATGGATAAAAAACTTAAATGTAAGTCACAAAACATAAAAACCCTAAAAGAAAACATAGGCAGTAAAACCTCAGACATCTCTCATAATTATATTTTTGTATATACATTCCCTAGGAAAAGGGAAATGATGGAAAAAAATAAACAAATGGGATTACATCAAACTAAAAAGCCTTCTGCACAGAAAAAAATAAAATAAAATCATCAACAAAATGATAAAGGAACCCATCGAATGGGAGAACATGTTTGCCAATGATATATCTCATAAGGGACTAATTTCCAAAATATGTAAAGAACTTATATAAGTCAACACTAAGAAGGCAAAGAAACCACTTAAAAAAAGGCAAAGGATCTTTACACAATGTAATACTATGTAGCAGAAAAAAGAAGGAGCTCCTGCCTTTTGCAGTAGCATGGATGGAACTGGAGAGCATTGAGCTAAGTGAAATAGGCTAGGTTGTAAAGACAAATACCATACGATCTCACCTATAAATAGAACCTAATCGACAAAACAAACAAGCAAGCAAAATATAACCAGAAATATTGAAATGAAGAACACACTGACAACAACCAGATTTGGGGGGGAGGGGATAATGTAGAAAGAAGGGGAAAGATCATCAATGAATATGTATAAAGGACATATAGACTAGGCTAAAGGAGAATAGGATTGAGGGTCAGAAGTGAGGGTGGGTGGGGTGGGGGAGAGTAGTGGGGAGAAATTGGTGACAACTTGAATAACAATAAAAAAAATATGAATACACAATCACTAAAGAAAAAAAAAAGGACCTGAATAGACACTTCTCTGAAGAGGGCATACAAATGGCGAATAAACGAGAAAAAATGCCTAACATCCTGATCATCAGAGAGATGCAAATTAATATTACAATGTGTTACCACTTGGCACCTGCCAGAATGGTTGCCAGCAGTAAATCAACAAACAAGTGCTGATGAGGATGTGAAGAAAAGGGAACCCTA
Source organism: Mormoops blainvillei (assembly GCA_004026545.1). NCBI lineage: Eukaryota > Metazoa > Chordata > Mammalia > Chiroptera > Mormoopidae > Mormoops > Mormoops blainvillei. The sequence continues at coordinate 11,740 of PVJD01017780.1, read as the reverse complement.
GTTCATTGCTGGTGGAAATGCAGAATGGTGAAGCCACTGGAGAAAACAATACAGAGTTACATAAAGAAATTTAAAATGTAATGTCCATTTTCCCACTTCTGAAAAAATTTCCTAAGAACTCCAAAACAACAATCATAAAGAATATATGCATACCTATGTTTATAGTATCATTATTTACAATAGCCAAGATCTGGAAATAGTCCAACTGCCCATCAGTAGATGAGTGGAGAAAAGATGTGTTAGAATCTAGAGACATATGTACAGTAGTAGTAGTCTAGAGACATAGAGTACAGTAGAATACTGCATGGCTATAAAAAAGAAGGAACTCTCACCTTTTATAACAGCATGGATGCACCTGTACAATATTATGCTAATGAAATAAGCCAGTCATAGAAAGATAAATACAATATAACCTCACTCATTTGTGGAATCTAATGAACGAAATATACTGATGAACAATATAAAACCATAGGCATGGGCACATGGAACAGACTGGAAAATCTCAGAGGGGAGGGCTGTGGGGGGGACTGGAAGAAATTAGCCAAAGAATATATATGCATACATAGCCCATGGACACAAACAACAATGTAGTGAAGACTGAGGGTGGGTGGAGGGGTCAAAGGAAGGAGGGAATGGGGGACATCTGTAATCGTATCAATAATAAAAACTGATTTCCTAAAAAAACAATCAGGAGAAATATCACTAGTAATTATGTCTGACCACTTAAAATAAATTATATGAACTTGGATGGTAGTAATATATATATAATAAAACAAAATAGAATTTTGGATAAATAATTTTTATACAATGAACTTGAAGGAAATTTATACATTTGTTTATTTATTTATTGGAATCGATTCTCATTTTGTTTTTTTAATTTTTATATTTTGGATTTTTTAAATTGTTCAAATACAGCTTTGTCCCTTTTTTCCCCTACCACTCCCCTTCCCCCCCCATCCCCATCTCCTACCCTCAATCCTACCCCATTTTGGGTTTGTTTATGAGTTCTTTATACATGTTCCTTGATTACCGTTCCCATTTCCACCTGTTATCCCCTACCTTCTCTCTGTTTACTGTCAGTTTGTTCTTTATTTCAATGTAACTAGACAATACATTTACCTTTTTAAAAGAATGGTTTTATATTTGCAGAATCATTGTGGGTATAGTACTGAGAGTTCTCCTATACACTATATCCAATTACCTCTAACAATAACTAACATTACTTTAGTACATTTGGTATAATAAATTAATTAATATTGATACATGATTGTTATCCAAAGGTCATAATTTATTCATATTTCTCAATTTTTATTTATTGTTCTTTTTCTGTTTCAGGACCACATCCAAGACACCACATAACATTTAGTTTCTATGTCTCCTTAGGCTCCTCCCAGCTCTAACAATTTCACAGACATTTCTTGTTTTTCATGTTCCTCACAGTTTGGAGTATTGGTCAGGTGTTTTGTAAAATGTCCCTCAAGTGGAGTTTGTCTGCTGTTTTTCTCATGATAGCCTGAAGTTATGGATGTTGGGGAGGTAGATCACAGAGGTAGAGAGCTACTTTCATCATACCATATCAAGGGCACATCTGTCAACAAGACTTTACAGTTGATGTTGTCTAAATTGTTCCAGCTTTGCCACTGAGAGCTTTAAATTGGCCACTGTCCTCCTTGGACATACTCCCATTACTGTTTTCTGTTTGCTTGTTTTTGTTTAACATTTTTACTTTCCGGTACTACAAAATGTACCAGGCTTATCATATGTGATTCCTGCCTCTGTCCCAGAACCAGCAATTTCTCCAAGTACACATGATTATTTTGATGGGAAAGTGGTATTAGAAACCAAGACCCAGGTGCTTGATGTGCTCATTGTTACTATGTGTATTGCTTCTAGGCCAACTGTGCTGACAGAAGAAGAAAAGCTTTATATATACTAACCTGCATATATATATATATATATATATATATATATATATATCCATCTGTATCTATATTAAGCTAAATACAGGGTCAAGTTGATGTTTCTAATATCACCTACTACCTCATGGATCAAAATCAACCTCTTTTTCTGGCTTACCTGTAAACTCCAGACCAACCTGGCTTCCAGCACCCCCTATGTACTTATTCAGTTGTTCAATTCTAATAACATATACAGCAGTATCAGAATTGTTAATGTAGGCTCCTGTGGGAAACAACAGCTGGATTCCAGTGCTTATGTGTACTTTCTTTGTCCTTACAGAATACATTCAAATAAAAATTATTGAGGTAACCTTCCTTTTCTCCATTCTTTTCAGTGAAGGGGTTTAATACATTTGTAATAAATATTTAGATTCCTTTTTTCAGTCTGTATTCTATCCTGATTCTGTCCAAGCTTCTGAACAATTATTAAAAATAAGATATCTTAAGATTCACACTTAATGCTCTAAGCTTCAAAGGGGTTTGACAAGTGCATTATGTGTCCAGCATTACATTATGTACAGGACAGTTTCACTGCCCTAATATATCCAATGTGGTTCATCTTTTCAATGCTCCAATTCCTCCCACAAACTCCTGACAAGCACTGATCGTTTAACTATTACTGCAGGTTTGGTTTTACCAGAGTGCAATATAATTCAAACAATATAATATGTAGCCTTTTCAGGTGTCTTTTGAATATCAATATGAATTTAAGATTATTCCCTGTGTTTACATGATTTTTTAAATTGTTGTTCAACTACAAATGTCTCCATTTTCCCTCCACCATTTTCCCCCAACCCACCCAAGCCCACACCCACCCTCAATCATTCCTCCCTTTAGCCTTGACTATGGGTCCTTCATACATTGTTCCTTCATGACCCTTTCTCTTCTTTCCCCGGTTATTCCCTTCTACCTTCCTTTCTGGTTACTGTCAGTGTATTCTTTAATTCAATGTCTCTGGTTACATTTTACTTGCTTGTTTGTTTTATTGATTAGGTTCCACTTATAGGTGAGATCATATGGTATTTGACATTCACTTCCAGGCTTATTTCACTTAGCTTAATGCTCTCCAATTCCATTGATGCTGTCATGAAGGCGAGGAGCTCCTTCTTTCTTTCTGCTGTGTAGTATTCCTAAAATTTTATTGTGTAAATGTACCATAGGTTTGAATAACACATTTACTGATAAGCATTTAAAGTTGCTTGCAATTCTTGGCTATTGTAAATTGTGCTGCTGTGAACATTGGGGTGCATAGGTTCTTTTCCATTGGTGTTTCAGGATTCTTAGGGTATTATCCCAGCAGTGGAATTGCCGTGTCAAAAGGCAGTTCCATTTTTAGTTTTTCAAGGAAATTCCAAACTGTTTTCCATAGTGGCTGCAACAGTCTACATTCCCACCAACAGTGCACCAAGGTTCCCTTTTCTCCACATCCTCGCTGACACTTGTTATTTGTTGATTTGTTTATGATGGCCATTCTGACTTGGGTGAAGTGGTATCTCATTGTGGTTTTAATTTGTATCTCTCTGAAGGTTAGCGATGTTGAGAATCATTTTTATGTCTCTGGGTCCTATATATGTCCTCCTTGGAGAAGAGTCTCTTTAGATCCTTTACTGTTTTTTAAAATTGTATTGTTTGTCTTTCTGGGGTGGAGTCCTGTTAATTCTTTATCTATTTTGGCGGTCAAACCATTGTCTGAGGTATAATTGGCAAATATGTTTTCTGATACATTTAATTGCCTTTTCATTTTGCTGGTGTTTCTTTACCCAGGCAGAAGGTTTTTGTTTTGTTTTGTTTTGTTTTGTTTTTTTTAATGAAATCTCATTTATTTATTATTTCTTTTCTGTTCCTATGTAGGGGACATATTGGTGAAAATATTGCTGTGTGAAATATTTGAGATTTTCTTTCCTATATTCTCCTCTAGGACTTTTATAGTATTAGTACTTATATTTAAGTCTTTTATCAATCTTCTGTTTATTTTTGTATACACTGTAAGTTGGTGGTCAAGTATCATTTTCTTGCATGTACTTTTTAAGATAGCCCAACAACATTTGTTGAAGAGGCAATTTTCACTCCATTTTATGCTTCTGTCCCTTTTGTTGAGTATTTATTGACCATAGAGACATGAGTTTATTTCTGGGATCTCTATTCTGTTCCACTAATCTCTGTGTCTGTGCTTATGTCAGTACCATGCTGTTATGATTATAGTGGATTCATAATATAGTTTGGTGTCAGGTACTGTGATCTCTCCTACTTTGTTCTTCTTTCTCAAAAATTGTTGCACCTCTTCAGGATCACTTAGAGTACCATATAAATTTCTAAATGTTTGTTCTATATCTGTGAAATATATCATTGGAACTTAATAGGGATAGCTTTGAATCTATAAATTGCTTTGGAAGTATAGACATTTTGATAATGTTAATTCTTCCAATCTATGAACATATATTTGCTGCCATTTCTTGTATCTTTTTAAATGTCTTTTTTCCTAAGTCCTTCCTTTTTTTATTGTTTATAAAGTACTGTTTCGTACATTTTCTCTCCACCATTCACCCCAGCCCTTGCTTTCAATTCCAACACCTTGACATTATCCATGAGTCACCCATATATGTTCCTTGACACACTTCCCCTGTTTTCCCCCTTCTTCCCCTCCCTGCTCTCCCTTTTTCACTGTGCTTTTTTTTTTAACTTTAATGTATCCAGTCACATTTAATTTGTTTGTTCTGTTGATTAGTTTCCACTTATAGATGAAATCATGTGCTATTTGGGTTTTACCTCCTGGATTTTTCACTTATCATAATGCTCTCCAGTTCCATCCATTCTGTTGTGAAGGGTAGGAGTTCCTTCTTTCTTTCTGCTGCATAGTATTCCATTGTGTAAATGTACCACAGTTTTTTGATGCACTCATTTACTGATGACCACCTAGGTTGCTTCCAAACTTGGCTCTTGTAAATTGTGTTGCAATGAACATCGGGGTGTATTGGTTCTTTTGAATTGTTGTTTACAGGTTTTTATGGTATAATCTCAGCGGTGGAATTGCTTGGTCAAAAAGCAGTTCTATTTTTAGTTTTCTGAAGTACTATACTTTTTTTTTTACAGTGGCTGCAATAGTCTGCATTCCCACCAACAAAGTACTAGGGTTCCCTTTTATACACAACCTCGCCAGCACTTGTTTCTTGATTTGGTATGATGGCCATTCTGTCTAGTGTGAAGTAGAGTTTCATTGTGGTTTTAATTTGCAGTCTCTCTGATAGAGAATGCTGTTGAGGATCCTTTCATATGTCTCTGGGCCCTGTTTTTGTCCTCTTTCAAGAATTGTCTGTTCAGGTTCTTTGCCATTTCTTAATTGGGTTGATTGTCGCCTTAGAGGGGAGTTGTGTGAGTTATTTATATATTTGGGAGATCAAAACCCTGTCAGATATATCATTGGTAAATAAATATTCCCATTAGTTTGGCTCCCTTTTTGTTTTGTTGAGGTTTCTTTAGCCATGAAGAAACTTTTTTATTTGATGAAGCCCAATTTGTTTTTTTCCTTTATGTCCCTTGCTCTCATGGACATATCAGTGAAAATATTGCTGTGTGGAATATCTGATATTTTCATGCCTATGTTCCTGTCTGGGACCTCTATAGTTTCATGACTTATATTTAAGTATTTTATCCACCCTGGGTTTATTTTTGTGAATGGTGTCAGTTGGTGGTTAAGTTTCATTTCTTTACACATAACTGTCCAGTTCCCTACATCATTTGTTGAAGAGGCTATTTTTACTCCATTTTATGCTTTTGCCTCCTTTGTCAAATATGAATTGAACATAGAGACATGGGTTTTTTTTTCTGTGCTCTCTATTCTCATCTCTTGATTTATGTGTCTTTTCTTATGCTTGTACCACAGCGTTTTGATTATAGTAACCTTTTATTATAGTTTGATATTGGCTATTGTGACCCCTCAGACTTTGTTCTTCTTAGAATTGCTGCAGCTATTTGGGGTTGTTTATGGTTCCATTTAAATTTTTAAGTTGTTCTATATCTGTGAAATATGTTGGTATTTTAAACAGCATTGCTTTAAATCTGTAAATTCCTGTGGGTAGTATGAACATTTTGATGATGTTAATTCTCTAATCCAAGAACATAGCATATGCTTCCATTTCTTTGTATCATCCTTAATGTCTTCAGTGTTGTGTAGTTTTTTGAGTACAGGCCTTTTGCCTCCTTAGTAAGGTTTACTCCTAGGTACTTTGTTGTTGTTGTTGTTACAGTGAATGGTATTTTGTTCTCACTTCTGATTCTGATATTTTGTTGTTGGTAAATAAAAATGACTTCCATTTCCGATTACTGACCCTGTATCCTGCTGTTTTGCCAAATTAACTTATTAGGTCGAGTATTTTTTTGGTGGAGTCTGTGGGATTTTCTATGTACACAATCATATCATCTTCATACAATGAGAGCGTTACTTCCTCCTTTCCTATTTAGATGCCTTTTATTACTTTTTCTTGTCTCATTGCTGTGGCTAGGTCTTCAAATAGTATGTTGAATAGAAGTGGTAAAAGAGGACACCCTTGTCTTGTTCTGATCTTGGTGGGAAAAATTTAGTTTTTTCCATGAAGAACAATGCTGACTGTAGGTTTCTTATATATGGTCTACATTTTATTGTGATATGCCCCTCCACTCCTACTTTGCTGAGTATCTTGATCATAAATGGGTGCTGTACTTTGTCAAATGCTTTTTCTGCATCTATTGATAAGATCATATGATTTTTTGTCTATCCTTTTGTTTATGTGATGTATTACTTATTTGACATGTGAATATTGTTCCATCCTTGCATCCCTGGGATAAATTCCACTTGATTATGGGGAGCGATCATTTTAATATGTTGCTTGATGTGGTTTGCCTATATTTTTTGAAAATTTTAACATCTATATTCATCAGCAATATTGGCATTAGTTTGTTTTCCTTGTGGCATCTTTAACTGTTTTGGGGAGTAAGGTGATGCTGGCTTCATAAAAAGAGTTTGGGAATCTTCCCTCATTTTGAAATTTTTGGAATAGTCAGAAAAGGAAAGGGGTTAGGTCTTCCATAAATATTTTGTATAATTTCCTGAGAAACCAACTGGTTCAGGGCATTTGTTTGCCAGTAGTTTTTTGATAAATGCTTCAATTCCCCCTGCTGTTATCAGTCTGTTTAGGCTTTCTGTTTCTTCATACAGTTTTGGAAGATTATATTTTTCCAGTCATTTGTCCATTTCACCCAGGTTTTCATTTTTTGGCATATACATCTTTGTAGTAACTTCTTACAGTTCCTTGTATTTCTGTGGTATCAGTTGTGACCTATCCTCTGTCATTCCTGATATAATTTATTTGGCTTCTCTCCCTTTTTTTCTTGACAAGTCTGCTTAAAGTCTTGTTGATTTTATTTATCTTTTCAAAGAAGCAGCTGCTCAATTTATTGATTCTTTGACTTGTTCTCTTAGTCTCTATGTCATTTAATTATGATCTAATCTTAGTCATTTCCTTCCTTCTAATCACTCTATGCTTTGTTTATTGTTGCTCTTCCAGTTTTTGTAAATGTTGTGTTAGGTTGTTTATTTGAAATGTTTCTATCTTTTTCAGGAAGACCTGTATCTCTATTATCTTCCCTCTCAGAAGTGCCTTTGTTGTGTCCTATAAGTTTTGGACAGTTGTGTGTTCATTTTCATTTGTTTCCAGAAACTTTTTGATTTCTTGCTTGATCCCATTATTAACCCATTCATTGTTTAATGGCATGCTATTCAGTCACCATGAATTTGAGTGTTTTTGAGTTTTTTACTTGAGGTTGATTTCCAGTTTCACACCCTTGTTGTCCAAGAAAGTGCTTGATATGATTTCAATTGTCTTGAATTTGCTAAGGCTTGTTTTGTTTCCCATTATGTGGTCAATCTTCAAAACTGTTCTAAGTGCATTTGAAAATAATGCGTAGTTTGCTTCTTTGGTCTGAAATGTTCTACATACATCAGTTAAGTCTAATTGATCAAGGACATTGTTCAATGCCACTATATCCTTACTGACATTTCCTTTAGAAGATGTATCCATTTTTGACAGTGCGCTGTTAAAATCCCCATTTTAAGTGTTTTGATGTCTATTTCTTTTTTAAAGTTGTACAAGATTTTCCTTATATATTTGGTTGCTCCATGTTGGGTGCATATAGGTTTACAATGTTTATGTCTTCCTAATGGATTCTTCCCTTGAGTATTATGTAGTGTTCTTCAGTATCTCTTTTTATGGTTTTTGTTTTGAAGTCAATTTTGTCTGATATAAGTATTACTACTTCAGCTTTTTTGTCCTGTCCATTTGCTTGGAATATCTTTTTTCACCCCTTAACTCTCAGTCTGTGTAGGTCTTTTATTCTGAGGTGGGTTTCCTGTAGACATCATATGTGTGGGTCTTGTTTTCTTATCCATTCAGCTACCTTATGTCTTTTGATTGGAGCATTTAATCCATTTACATATAAGGTTATTATCGATAGGTACTTATTCATTTTTCCCTCTTTGCACCTGTCTCTCTCTCTCTCTCTCTTCCCCTTCTCATAGCAGTCCCTTTAGCATCTTTTGCAGTGCTGGTTTAGTAGACATGTATTCTTTCAGCCTTCTTTTGATTGGGAAAATCCTTATTTCTCCTTCCATTTTAATTGAGAACCTTGCTAGGTAGAGCAGTCTTTGTTGCAGTCCATTGTTTTTTATTACTTCAAATATTTTTTTTGCCATTGCCTTCTGACTTATAGCTTTTCTGTTGATAAATTAGCTCCTAGACTTATCTTTGCACAATTGTATGTTACACCTTGTTTGTCCCTTGGTCCCTTTAACATTCTCTCTTTGTCTTTGATATTTGGCATTTTAATTATGTTGTGTCTTGGAGTAGACCTCTTTGGGTTCATCTTGATTGGGACCCTCAGTGCTTCCTGAACTTGTGTGATATATTCCTATGTTCAGGTTCGGGAAGTTATCTGTCATTATTTTTTTTGAAACAGGGTTTCTATCCCTTGCTCCTTTTCTTCTCTTTCTCATTTTCCTAGGATTTGGATGTTGTGCTTCATGTCATCTTGCACTTCCCTTATCATGTCTTCATTTTTTTAGTCTTTTTTTGTGCCTGTGCTTTACCTTGTACTTCTTTTTACTTTATCTTCCAGCTGATTAATTAGGTCCTCTGATTCTACCTGCCTGCTTATAAATCCTTTCACCGTATTTTTCATTTCAGAAATCGAATTCATTTCTTCCTGGCTCTTGTTTAAGGTTTCTATTTCTTTTTTCATACTGTTGTAGTTTTCATTCAGTTCCTTGTAGTTCTGTGAGTTTCTTGAGCATCTTTATCATCAATCTTTTGCTTTCTATATATGATAGTTTGCTTGCCTCAGTTTCATTCAGTTATTTTAGTGGGGAATCTCCTGTTCCTTTTGATTGCTGGTTCTTTCTTTTTCTCCCCACTTTCAGGGACTCTTTTTGTTTGTTTCTGTGTTTCCCAATGCTCTGTTTGCCAGCTATCTTTGTAGTGTAAATTTCTGTGGTAGGAGTTCTGTGGGACACTGTGGTGTGGTTTCTTTGATATCCTTGTCTGGATGCTCTAAGTTTGCCCTTTCTTCTATTTTTGTGGTGTCTGTTCTTGCACTTGGGCATTTCCTGTTGGTGGTTCCTTTGTTGGTGGGTTCTCTCCTTCTGGGGGTTTACTGGTATTTGCAAGTCCCACCTTATCTTGCATGGGATCAGGGCAAGGAGAAGGTGAAATGGAGTAAAACAGTGGGGAGTGTTATGGGAATTAAAGTACTAACAAGTAGGGAACTGATAAGTGATTCTTGGCAAAGTACCACAATAAGCATGATGATTCACACAAATAGCCACTTTTTATAAAGGGTGAAAAAGGGATACAGCTCTTATTTTTGGAGTGGGAAGAATGTGAGCTGACTCCATAAAGCAGAACACCTATATGAGATTAGATGATGAGATACAGTGAGAGTAAGTGATAGAAACTTGGGGTAGTGAGGGAGAGAATAAAGTTAACAGCAACAGTAATAAAGCTCAGGAAGATAGTGAAATGGGCTAAAATGTGGGTATGGTGCTGTGTGGTATTTGGAACAACAATAATAAGACAAGCAGTATTTTATCTGAATAAAAAGAATTAAAATTATAAAAGCAAGAGTAGTGTATAATAGAATATGGGTTCAGTGTCATAAGAGAAATTATAATGTAATAGGAAAGGTAGAACAGGAAAACTAGTCAAACAAGGAAGTCAAACAACCAAACAAACAAAAAAAATAAACATATAGAAGAAAAATAAAAATTAAAATATATTAAAAAATAAAAATAAAAAAGATAACACAATAAAATAAAATAATAAAATGCAAGTTCTGAAGGATATCAAAGTGAATTTTTTTTCCCTCAGTTGTTGGTTTTAGCCTTCTGAGCTCTCTCTGGATCTATCTTTGGTCCTTTAGCAACTCTGGGTCTTATCGTCTAACATTTACAAGAATAAGAAAAACAAGGTAAAAAGAAAGAGGGAAAAAAAGACTCCTACTGACTTTAAACCCATCAAATGGGTTCGGCTGATATTCCTGATGCTTTAGTCAGTAGTCTGTTGGGCTGTTTTTTGTTTTCTGTTTTTTGTTTTTGTTTTTTCTTTCCTCTGTATCTGCTATGATGGGGTGTGCATCTGGACTGCCATTTTCCCTGCTTCACAGCCTCTCGCTGAGCCCTTAGAGGGCTGCAAGGCTCACACTGTCCTATGTGTCAGTCCTGTGCCTTCAATCCCCCTTGGTGTGCAGCCCTTTTATTAGTCCATGAGGTGCACTGAGTGGGAGCAACTTGTACCCCTCCTTCTCAATCTTTGCTGGCTTTAATTAATTATTAACTCATTGTTATTTAATTTGCATTTCTCTGACACTTAGTGACATTGAGCATCTTTTTGTGTTCCTATTGGTTATCTGTATGGCCTCTTGGGAGAAATGTCTATTCAGGTGCTCTGTCTATTTCAAATTATCTTTTTTAAAAATTTTTAGGTATATGAGTTCTTTATACACTTAGGTTATTAGTTCCTATCATGTCTGTCATTGAAAAATGTATTCTCTCAGTAAGTTGTCTTTTTGTTTTGTTGGTGGTTTCTTTTGTTCTGCAAAGCTGTTAGCTTATTGTAGTTCCATTTGTTAATTTTTACCATTTCCTTTCTCCATCTATCCATTGATGTAACTGGTTTATTAAACTCCCCAACTATGACTGTATTGCCGTCAATCCCTGTTTTTTGTCCATCAATATTTGTTGTATATATTTATATATTTAGGTGTTCCTATATTGAGTGAATAAATATCCTTCTTTGTCTCTTATTATAGACTTTGTTTTATACTCTACTTTATCTAAGTATTGCTACCCCATATTTTTTATTTGTATAAAATATCTTTTTCCATCTCTGTACTTTCACTTGTATGTATCTTTCATCTGAGGTGGTCTCTCCGGACATAAGTATATGGGCCTTGTTTTCTCATCCATTCATATAACCCATGACTTTTAATTGGAGCATTTAATCTATTTATATTTAAAGTTATTATTGATAGGTACATATTTCAATTTGGTTCTTTATAATTTTTCTTTCTCTTCTTGAAAAATGTCTTGTTCTTAAAAAGACCATTGACATTTCTTATAATACTGGTTTGTTGGTAATGAACCCCTTTAGCTTTTTCTTGTCTGGGAAACTGTTTATTTGACCTTATATTTTAAATAATAGCATTGCTGTGTGGAGTAATCTTGATTGTAGTTCCATGCTTTTTATCACTTTGAGTGT
>PVJD01017779.1:0-16473 GCA_004026545.1 Mormoops blainvillei | reverse complement strand
TCACTGGTACTCTATTCTTAGTCACATGTCTCACAAGTATGGCTGGATCGCCATTTATCATATTTGCATCCCAGGCAGCAGGTAACAGGGAGCCCCACTCACTTGCACTTACATCTCATTGGCTAGACCTTAATCATGTGATGATACCTAACTGCAAGGGAAGCTGGGAAATTTCGCTTTTATTCTAAGTAGCAATATACTAGAATAGAACTTGGAGTTCTGTTAAGATGAAGAAAGGCCAAAAAAAGGAAGTAACTGGGTATGCTCATACATAATTGACAATTGTATACATTGGTATAAGCTTTATATTCTTTCCAGTTCTTTTCAATAAATTGTTTCATTCTCGCCATATTTCATTATCAGCCCTTTATTTTTCAAAGAAGGAAACTGAGGCAACCACAGATGAAATAACCCACCCAAGAACGCTGTATTATCAGAATTCTTGAGAGCAGGTAACAGGACCCCAAATCGAATTGGCTCATACAAAGAGAATTCATGGCTCACTTGATTGCAAAGGTCGCGGGTAGAAATGGCTTCAGTCACGGGTGGGTCCAGAGGCTCGGACAGTTGATCAGGACCCTCTCCTCATCTCTCGGATCCTTTCTTTTGCTGTGGCTTCATTCTTATGTAGGCATTCTGTCTATGGTGGCCCACGGCAGATACAACCCTACATCCCATCCCATCATGGTAGAAAACAGACACGTCTTTTCCAGTATTTCTAGTAAACATCCCGGAACTGACCTTCACTGGACAGCCTTGGGTCACTGGGTCATCTCTGAGCCAATCACTGGGGCCAGTCCTGAGTAACTTGCTTATTCCCAGAGTCCCGGGGGTGGGGTTCAGTCCCACCAGAATCACAGACAGTTGGGGAGGGGAAATTCCCGCCAGAAGACCTGGTGCGCAGTTTCCAGAAGAGGAAGGAAGAGTTGCTAGGTTGACTAAACTACAAACATCAACTACAGTCATATGGTGAATTTGGGCAGGGCCACACCAGGAGCCGAGCTTCCCAATTCCTAGCTCACTGTGCACAAGTACCCCAGCTCTTTCTGTTGCCTAGGAACTCACTTTTAAGAAATCACAAAACGTAAACACAGGCCGAAGGAGAAGTAATCAGAGGAGAATCAAACACGAAAGGGAGAGGTTCAGGAGGCCCCAGGAAACCGTTCAACTTTTGGACTTGGTTACCGTACTCACCTTGTCAAAAAGGTTTTTAAACCTGATGAATTACATTCCAAGGGACTGAAATAATTTGCAGATGTGATTGAGGAAATGCTGTCAGTAATCTTTGGGAAACCGTGGAGTGGGAACAGCTGGAAGATTGGAGTCCGGCAAATGCACACAGGTTTTAAAAACTGAATCCCAAACCCTGCGGACTGATTGGTCGGCCTCCAAATCTTCCTCCCCATCCCCTTTCCTCTTGCTTCCTCTCCTTTCTTTCCCTTTTTCTTTTTCTTTTTCTCCAGACAGTTTTATTGTGATATAATTTACATGCCATAAAATTCACCCCTTTCTAGTGTACAGTTCAATGATTTTTAGTAATTTTTAATATCATGTAGTTTTTTCATCATCGAGTAAGACACCCCCCCCCATCTAGTTACCTTTATTCTCCACTCCTATCCCTAACCCCAGGCAGCCATGAATCTACGTTTGCCTTTATAGAGTTACCTCTTCTAGACATTTCTTCTTTTTTTAGATGGAAATATTTTCACTGTTTTTATTGGTCCTAAAAGCAAGACATTCATGGCAAAAAGCACAAATGATACAGGTGAAAATTCTCCAGGTATGCCTGCCCTTTTGATATTTATTGTGAACAATTCATTATACCTATATTTTTAAACTCCCAATATTTTCGCCTTTACTATTTTAAACATCATTTAGCTCATATTGCGTATAAACACACTATACATTAGATAGCACTGGTGACCCCCTTCTCTGGGTAGTTCTACCTGTATTTTCTTGTGTCAAGTGTCTCTCACCCACCTTCAGTTCTTATAGGCTGACTCCAGGTGAGGACCTGTGACTCAAGAATGGCCAATTAGCCCTGGCTGGTGGGGCTCAGTGGATGGAGTGCCGGCCTGGGAAGCAAAGGGTCACCGGTTCGATTCCCAGTCAGGGCACGTGCCTGGGTTGTGGTCAGGTGCCCAGCTGGGAAGGTGCAGGAGGTAACCAGTCAATGTTTCTCTCCCTCTCTTTTTCCGTCCCACCCCTCTTTCTGAAAATAAATAGATAAAATCTTTCTTAAAAAAAGGAAAGAATGGTCAATCATTTCCTTTGCCGAAGCCATGGGAAGGTGGGAAAGGGTATGTGTGTGTGTGTCTGTGTGGTCACCTGTAAGCTTTTTAAATATGCAAATACATTTTGGGGGACAACTTTCTGCATCAGCACATAGACCTTACCACATTTTTTTGTTTGTTTCATACTAATTTATTTGGGGGGGTCCATTTTTACTCCTCAATAGATTTTATGCATTTCTTTATTTTTTGTATGCTTTATTGATTATGCTATTACAGTTGTCCTATTTTTTTCTCCCCTTTATCCCCTCTGCCCTGCACCCTATCCCATCATCCCCATACCTCTTAGTTCATGTTTATGGGTTGTATATATCAGTTCTTTGGTTTCTCAATTTCCTATGCTATTCTTAGCCTCCCCCGCCTTTTTTTTTTTTTTTGGTCAACATTTTCCCACCACCACTTTCCCCACCCCACCCATCCCCACCTCCCAACCTCAATCCTTCCCCCATTTGGCTTTGTCCATGGGTCCTTTATGCATGTTCCTTGATGACCCTTTCCCTCCTTTTCCCTTGCTATCAACCCCTCCTCCCCTCTGGTTACTGTCAATTTGTTTTTTATTTCAATGTTGCTGGTTATATTTTGCATGCTTGTTTGTTTTGTTGATTCGGTTCCACTTATAGGTGAGATCATATGACATCTGTGTTTCACCACCTGGCTTATTTTACTTAGCATAATGCTCTCCAGTTCCATCCGTGCTGTCGCGAAGGGTAGTAGCTCTTTCTTTCTTTCTGCTACGTAGTATTCCATTGTGTAAGTGTACCACAGTTTTTTGATCCACTCATTTACTGTTGGGCACTAGGTTGCTTCCAATCCTTGGTTATTGTAAATTCTGCTGCTATGAACATTTGGGTGCATAGGTTCTTTTGAATTGGTGATCCCGAAACACCAGTTCAAAACACCAAAGCAGTTCTATTTTTCAATTGAAGGAATAATTCTGTCATAGAGGTGTTATCTCAGTTTTATGGTGAGTAAACCAAACTCCAGAACAGGTAAACACTTTATCCAGTGGCCTGAAAGGAATTGAAGAAAAGGAGATTCTTCCAAGATCCATATTGTACTTTGTGACCTAATGATCTGTGTCATTCTGGCTGCTCATCTGATGCCCAGATAGTGATTGGAGAGCACAACCTGTCATCTGCCCAGGTTATAATGTGGTGCTGCATATGCACGCCTGTATTGTACAATCAAAGATAGGTGAGTTCCTGGGTTCATTGTGGGCACAGCAAAAGATTAACCCGGCCTTACCACAGAAATTCAGACAATAATAAGGAACAGAGAGGGCAGGAGTCCAGAACAGTCCAAAGCATCCCACCTGGGCTCCGGCAAAGGCGGGGGCAGGGTGGGCTAGAGACACCTGAGGAGAGACTGGGGACGGAGGCTTTGGGGAGGGAATTGAGAAAGTAGCCTTCAGGATCCCGGTGCTGAGCCGTGCCCCATGCGGCAGCAGCCATCTTGCTCAGGCAAACCACTCCCCTCGATTTTATGCATTTCTCACATGCTTCTTCACACATTAGTTCACTAGTTCTGCAGGGTTCCTTGACCAGTCAGCCATCTTTACAACAAGATTTGTTGACAAGTCTTGGATTTTCTGCAAGAGCTTCATGAATTTCAGTTACCTCTTCTGATAGATGACAATAGAGTTCACGAGCAGCTTTCACACTTTCCAAAGTACCAAACTCATTTTGTTTGTTCAGTTTTGTCCCAGTTTCAGACAGAATACAGTAAACATCACCCAAAGCTTCCTGTGCAAAATTGCTGATTCCCACTGTTCCAGTGTCAGTTTCTGTTGTTATCCATTGATGTTTCTCTGGGAATGTATGCGCCGGGGCAGGTCGGGGTCAGCGTGCAGCACTGAGAATGCGCCCACACTCGGGCCCCAGGGCCACGTCGTCTGCAGGCCATGGCCCACGCCACTCGGAGGGCCGTGTTCACAATCACGTGTATTTTAATGATTGCATGGCCAAACTCTACATGCTTTATTCAAACAATTTCCTTGTGCCATTCTTCTTGACTCTGACCCTAACGAGTATAGACTAGTGGTGTTGGTCAAGCCTCAGATTTCAATACATTAGTAGGTTGTAAAACTAATTTTCTGGGTTATGACCTATATTTTCTTTATAATTGGACTCGCCTAGACCCAAATGGAGTAAGAAAATAATGGAACAAAATACAAAATATCATTATACCCTAAATGACATATATTGAAACCAATATCTTTATTTCAGTACATGTGTATATATGGGTATACTGGGTTATAGTAGAAAATTTATTTTTCCTTGGATCGTTGCCCGAAAGGTTGAAAAACATGGCTATTCACTGTCCTATCATTATGCAACTTTTTATATGGGTTCGTTTTCTCTCATAAACCAAGAACCAAACTTTCAGAGGGTCACGTATCCTTTAATACTTATTTTATTGGTGATAAAATGCTCTTCCCATCACCAAAACAGCAACAAAAAGCTTTTATTCTGTCTTAGTAAGAAATTATGGGTCATCTTGCTTTTGTTGTTGTTGTTGTTGTTAACATCAAGTATTTTGAATTTTCAGTAAGATAAAGGAAAGGGAGTTAGCATACTTTTTTATTTTGATGACTCCATCAGCTAAGAGAGCAGGGAGCTCCAGACAGATGGGGTGATGTCTTATTTAAGTTTACAGAGGCCCTGATGTTGCTAACATTCTATAAAAAGCAAGAAAATTTCTAATTTACTTTTGAATTCTTATTAGCCATTTAATTTTTTTAAAGTCCTCGTGGAATGGTCATTTAATATTAAATAAGAACTTTGTATTTCTACAAGCATGCAAAAGATTGCTTGGATTTTTAATCTAGAATAGGGATCTGTCAATACAAACTGTTTATGTAAAGGGCTGGAGAGTAAATATTTTAGGCTTCGTGAGCTATTTACCTCAATGACTCAACTCTGCCCTTGTGGGCCCAACGTAGCCATAGACAAAACATAAATGAGTGAACATGGCTGACTTTTGATTCACTTTGTGGACATTGAAACTTGAATTGTTTATAATTTTCATGTATCAAAAAAATTATTCTTCTTTAGATTTTTTTTTCCCCAACCATTTAAAAATAAATACCAGCCCTGGTTGTGTAGCTCAGTTGGTTACAGCATTGTCCCGATAGGCCAAGGTTGCAGGTTTGATCCCCAGTCAGGGCACATATAAGAATCAACCAATGAGTGCATAAATAAATGGAACAACAAATCAATCTCTCTCTCTCTCTCTCTCTCTCTCTCTCTCTCTCTGCCCCCCTCCCCGGTGTCAAAAAAAAAAATCAATTAAAAAAATTTTTAAATAAAAACCATTCTTAACTGTCTGTGCAGTAAATACGTTTGTGGTAGTGAAAGATACTTGTTCACTTTTTTAGATTTTTATTTTTATCTAGTTTTCTGAATAGGTCATTTACCATGGTTCAAATTCAAAAGGTACAAAGAAAAATATCTCCCCAACCCTAACTTTGAGCCACAGTTTCTTGTGGCTCAAGAGCCCAGTAATGGGCTCCAATTTCTTATAGATCCTTACAGAGAATGTCCATGAATATATAAAGGAACATTTTTATACAAGTACATTTTTTTCTTACAAATCCACACTGTTCTGAACTTTGCTTTCTTCATTTAATCTTGGAAGTCATTGAATAGCAAGATATAGAAAACAGTATCAATTTTCAGCTCCAAGTGTTCCATTATATGGGTCAGGGGTTGGCAAGCTAAGGCCCATGGGTCAAATCCAGCCATTACCTGTTTTTGTAAATAAAGTTTTATTAGAACACAGCTGCGCCCCTTTGTTTATATATTGTGCATGACTGCCCTCGAGGTACAACCGCAGAGCTGAGTAGTTTCACCAGAGACTTCTTGCTCTGCGAAGCCTAGGATATTCACCATAAGGAGCTTGCTGACTCCTAGCAGAGGTGTTCCATAGTTTGTTTGACTACCACTTGATGATGAATGTTCGTGATTACAAATAACACTGCAGTGCATAACCTACTTCTCTGTAATTTTCCATATTCATTTGTCTCACGTAGGGTAAATTCTAGAAGTGGAATTACCAGGTCAAAAGGTATGTGCATGTGTAATATTGATAGAAATTGCCAGGGCATCTCCAAAGAGATTATATATATATATATATATATTATATATATATATATTATATTATATATATATAAAAATAAATTTACATATGCTCCCACCAGCAATAAATGAAAGCAATAACTATCCCAACATACTTGCTGACTTAGTGTGCTATCACACCTTTTGGTCTTTATCATATTGGCAGGTTAAAAAGGCATCAGTGCAATTTTCATTTTCATTTCTCTCGTTGTGAGTGTGTTTCCTAGGGCTGCAGTGACAGATCACCACAAACCTGGTGGCTTTAAACTACAGAAATCCATCCTTTCATCATTTTGGAAGCTAGGAGGCTGAAATCAAGGTGTCAACAGGGCTGCGCTCCCTTCCAAGTCTCTACAGAAGAAACTTCTTGCCACTTCTGGCTGGTGCTGGTGACCCTTGTCTCCTGGCTTGTAGATACATCTCTCCAGTCTTTGCCTCCGTCTTCACAAGGCCTTCTTCCCTGTGTGTCTGTGCCTCTCTGCCCAAATTTCCCTCTTATACACACACCAGTCATCTTCTGTTTAGGGCCCCCTAATGCAGTATGACCTCATTTTAACTTGACTACATCTGCAAGACCCTATTTCCAAGGAAGGTCATATTCACAGGTTCTGGGTGGACAAGAATTTTAGAGGAACACTATTCAACCCAGAAAAGTAGTGAATTTGGAATCTGCTCACATATTCCATAGCAAAGGAACCATGTTTCCATTGCCAGCGACCCATCCCTATATACTTTTTTTTTTTTTGAGAGAGGGGGAAGGGAGGGAGAAAGAGAAGGAGAGAAACATCAATGTGAGAGAGACCTCCATCAGTTGCCTCTTGCATGCACCCCAACCAGGGACCAGGCCCACAACCCAGGCATGTGCCCTGACCAGGAATCAAACCAGTGACCTTTCACTTGGCAGGATGATAGTCAACCAACTGAGCCACGCCTGTCAAGGTGACCCATCACTATTTAGATATCATAGACTCATTTAATCATTAGAAGTCTTCATCCCCCATGTCCCCTTTCTTTCCTAGCCCAAAGTACAACTCAAATAAAAATGGTGGCCCCGGCAAAGTTGATCACAAGCAGATTACGTAGCCTGATGTCATCCACAGCTGAGCTTTCTCCAACCAAAAGCAAGTTTGGGCACCTAGGAAGGACTAAACCAATATTTGACGCGTTGAATTGAAGTGTGAGGAAAACAAGTTTCCCTTTAAAATAACAACTGCTAAAATTATTATTATTATCCTATTATTATTACATAACACGTATAGATGTTTACTAAGAGTGAGGCACTTTTCCAAACCCTTTATGTGCATTAATTTAGTTAACTCTTTACAGTTAAACTGGGACTGGGGTTCAAGGATATCCAATTAGGAAGTGGCAGAAGCAAGATTTGGACCTAGACAATCTGACTCCAGGCTACTCAGCTAAACTTCTTGAATAACCCTAAAAGGGAGGAAGGAGGTTTTCAATCTTAGAACCGAGGGTAGGTCCTTTTTCTTTTTCTTTTTTTTGCTGTTAGATGTTAAGCTACGAGACATGAAATCCAACATACTCCTAAGCCTGTGATTTCAGTTTCTTCCTAGAAAGGACACCTAGGTTGGTTATCATCCCGATCTTTTCTTCTTCTTTTTTTTCCCTATATTCTACTTCCTCAACACTCTTCCTTTAACCTAAGTTGCTAATTTCAGATCAGGAAGATTAAGAAACATAAATAACTTTTCTGTGAATTATTCTACAGGAAGTTCAACCTGATCAAGCCTGCGTGTCAGCGGTAAAGCAAAAACAAACCAATGCAGGCCAGAGTTTCTGAGCGCAAAGACGAACGACGCAGTCAGTCCCAGTTCTCGGAGCGCTCCTTCGACAGAGGGACACTGGGTGAAAAGTGGTTCCACTACCGAATAACTGATCGGCTCCCTCGCTTTTTGCGTGTAACCCTCTGCTGGGGGGTGGGGGGGTGGGGGGAGAAGGGATCAGAAGTTGAATAATGTACTCATGCATCACAAGAGAGTTTCCAGTTTCAATGCTTAAAGGTATATCACAGATCCATAATTGTATTTCCCTTTCAAGGTACAACGGACATCAGTAGATTTTTTGCATTTATACATATTCCTTCATTGAACCTGCTTATCCAGCTTAAAGAGACCAGTTTAACACAAAAGCCACTTTTTTTTTAACATCCAATTATATATATATATTTTTTTTTTTTTTTGAGGAACCATTACATACGGGAAGGGAGGAGACAGATTTTTATTTCTCTTTCTAATAAGTAGATTCAGTTGACCAAATGTGCTCCAACTAGGAAGTACAGCTGCCATTTACTAGCTGTGTGACTTTGAGCAAGCTGCTTAACTTCTCTGTGCCTGAGATTCCTCATCAGTCAGTAGGCAAAAGTGATACTTTCTCAGAGATATAAGACATATAATGTTAAATTATATGTAATTATTATATGTTATATGTAAAATATGTGCTAATATATTTAGTAATATATACTATATAAATAATACATAAATATGCATATAAAGCACTTAGTACCTGACATATAGCAATGGCTCAGTTAACGTTCATCATTATTATATGTAATCTAACAATTATAATAATGTATGGTGCTATTAATTACTATTATGGTAAGAGCTCTCATGCCAGGCCATGACCCACTAACCTCCCTAATTGTCCCATGTTGTTAGAAAGAGACCATCACACTGAAGAATGACCTTGTCCCAACCATGATCTTTATATGGACCTTTTATCTCACGTCCATATTTTCATCCATAGAAAAAAGTTTTCTAAACAGAAGGCCTCCATGCAGTTACGCACTTGTAGCTGAATGTTTCCATGTTTGGACTTGCTGCCTGTCAACAAGTTAAAAGAGTCTGCAAACAAGCACATGTATAAGGTATGTAGCTTAGGACCCATAAAGAGAAACGGGTTGAATTAATGCCATTAGGTTCCACATTCTATGCATTTTTCTTCTGCTCCTTCAATTATAGACACCCGTGGGGTAGGTGTGGGGGTGGGAAAGTCAGAGCTCACTTAACGGTAGTGTCCACCAAGCCCAATATTAACAAGACCACAAAGTTGGATGCTTACGTGCACCATTTCTGGTGTAAAAAGACAGGGTACGGTCTTGGCTCTGTGTCTCATCTGCTGTGGGACGTCCGAGCAGTCACTTAACCCCTCTGAGAGTGATCTTGATCTTCTATCGATTGCCCCAAGAAACAGACTCCGGTAGGGGGATTTGCAGATAGAACGGTTATTGGGGAATGCTCCTGAAAACAACACCAGTACAGAGGTTAAGGAGCGGGGATTGGGTGGTAGGAGAAATTGAACAATGATGCAGTTGCAATGAATGCCTTAACCAATCCCAGGCGGAGCTCTAAAGCTGGGATGGCCATAGAGATGATCCAAATGGAGGCTGGAACCGGCTTTCTATCCCTGCGTCAACCAGGCACTCGATAACGCGGTGGTTCTTAATTCAAGAAGGATGACCAATTTTGCCCCCAGGGAACACCTGGCAATGTCCGGAGACAATTTTGGCTGGTGCACCTGGAGGAGATCCGCTGCTGGCATCAAGTGGATGGAGGCCAGAGGTGCTGCAAAACATCCTACGATGCACGGGATGGCCCCCCGCGACAAAGAAGTATCATCCCACAATGTCAAAAGGGCTCAGATGTCTCAAAGATAAAGGCTGCCCTTGGAGAGGACTCAAAACTTTGGACAAGGCAGCTTCTTTCAGCAAAAGGCAATTGCCAAAGAGAGGCTCCTCAGAAATGTGAGTCATCAGCAGCCAACACTGCCGGCAGCTGGGGGAGTAAGTGACTGGGTCCTGAACAAGGGGTGTGGACAGCGTACCACAGCGTCCACTAGATCCTTTTTTTAAAAATCAGCTTTTAACTATGCAAGTAATTCTTGAATCCCATCCCCTTAAAAAATTAAAATGTTCTAAGTTAGGGTTTCTCAACCTCAGTACTACTGGCATTTTAGGCTAGAATCTCTGTAGTGAGGGCCTTCCCGAGCTTTGTATAGCAGCACCCCGGCCTCCACCCACTGGGTGCCAGCAGCACTTCCCCTCCGCCTAGTTGTCACAACCAAAAGTATGCAGGGACCATGACTAATGTCTCCTGGAGGGCAGAATTGCCTCTGATTGAAGACCACTGTTCTAGATAAATTTAAAGGAGTCCTATACTACAATTAACAGTCTTAGGTCTCTCCCCAGATATCATCAAGCCACTGAACCAAACCCACCCTAAGGCCCATGGTTCTGTGAATTTTCAAGGATGATAAGCAATTGCCTCCAGTGACCGACCCCCTCAGTCAGGGGATTAGATTTTCTGTTACCTTCAACCTGACATATTCTAAATGATCCCTAATCCATAACATGGACATACCCTAACTAATACAACCATTCCTCTATTAAGTTGTCCCCAATTTTCCACCGTAACATTCTATTTGTGAATTCAGGCTTTTTTTTTTCTTTAAATTGCTTTGAATTTGAATGATAAACAGACCACTCACTTACTCCACCTAAAAACATGTTATGAATACTTGCTGTACAGTCACACTCAGGGAGTCTTAATGTTTGTACGGTGGATAACAAATAAATAAAATAGAGTATCAAATAATAGAATGTAACATCACATAATAAGACCACAATGCGTATTACGTGATAATGCAACTATGAGAGTCTACAGGGTAAGTTTTTACTAGCCATGTGCCCAAGCTTCCCGCAGCTTAAAGGCTCTGTTTTCCAGGAATTCAGTTGAGAAATCTGAGTATATATGGCCCTCCTTACAGGAGAAAGATCACGCATCCAGTTGCTTAGAGCAACCTCGGGGTAATGTTTCAGGACGTGACTGCAGGTTGAAAGCTCCCAAGGAGGTGAGGTCTGCATGTCAACCCACTGGCGCTCATTAGCTTCCTCTTTAAGAAAGGGCCAGGGGATGGCCTGCTAATTCCCTCTTTCATTAAATCTGAGCATCGCCATTAATTAACACAGCCACTATGGAAACGTAATTGGAACATTTCTGAGTCAAAGATAGGTTGAATCAAGTTTAGGGAAAGGCTTTCCAACCAGAAGCGCCGGTCCCTAAAAACGCATAGCCACTCTTCTGTTTAAGATGGCAGGAGAGCAGTAACTCCATGCAGATACTGGTTTAGAAGTGAGAAATTAAATTGGGTTCCTAGTCCCAATTCCACCGGCATCATCCACTCGGAGAGAGCATCATATTCCATAGGTTAAGGGTTCAGTCCCACAAGACTGCCTTCCCCCCAGACACACACGCACTTTAGAGCCCAGTGCAAGCCCAGGTTACCTGGGCTATTCTGACCAAGTGGCCACAGACTGGAGGTCCCAGTGACCCACTCCAACTCAGAAAGCCAATCGCAAGTCCAGGTTGTCCCCTGTACTTCTGACCAACTGGCTATAAATCAGACGTTCCCACAGCCCTCTCCTTGGGTTCGATTAATTTTGCTAGAATAGTTGATAGAACTCAGACAAACATGTCACTTACTGGATCACTGAGCCATTGTAAAAGGCTATAACTCAGGAACAGTCAGATGGGAGGGAATGCATAGGGCAAGGTAGGTGGGGAAGGGCGTGGCAATTCCACACCCACTCCCGGTGCGACACTCTCTCCACATCTCTGTTCAAACGGGAAGCTTTCCGAACCGTGGCCCCTTGGGTTTTTATGGAGGCTTCATTCCGGAGGCATGATTGACTAAATCATTGGCCAATGGCAATTGATTCAACCTCCAGCCCTTCTCCCTCCCCAGAGGTGGGGTTGGGGGGTAGAAAGTTACAACCCTCTAATCACACGGTTGACTTCACTGGCAACTGGCCCTCATCCTTAGGAGCTTGCCTGGTCCCTTCATCAACATAACAACAGACACCTCTTTTAGTCTCAGCACTTTAGAAATTCCAAGCAGTGAGCCAGGAATCGTTGAGGAAGACCAAATACACATGAGAAATATACTTTGGTCATCGGAATAACCAAATATATATTTCTTATAAATCACAATATTACAGGAATGCTACGCCAGGACTCTCCGTGTCGTTATGTTGAAAGGGATTGACGTTATGTCTAGGGCTATTGCTTATAGTATATTACATTTTTCTCCAGGCTATTTAGCTCTTGACATTAAAAAATAGTTCAATTTGCTCTTGTCTGGAAAACAATTGTGCAATCGTGTCGATGTCCTTTGATAGGTTTGGAACCAGTTCCTGCCTTCTCCTCAGAACCACCAGTGCAATTAGTCAGGCCTTAATTGTTGCTGGGATCTTAGGGTCCCTAAAAAGCAACCTCTTCCCTCACCCAAATTCAGAATAAATTGAAAGACAATGCTGGTGTTAGAGGGAAAACAAAGGATCACCCCTATCCCTGATAAAGCTGGTTGCAGAACATGGATTCCCCTGTGCAGGCAAGCCGGCTTGCAAACATTTCACCCCTGAATGTGAGTATGCTCAGTTATCAGTTCGGGTACCACCAGGGTTGTTGGTAGATAAGCCCCAAGTCTTGGTGGTTTGGCACGAGAGGAAGTTAATTCACGTTCCCATAAATTCCTAACCTGTGGAGCATCTCCTCCAGCTGAAGATTAGGGAATCCACGTTTCTGGATTCCCATTCTGTGGCTCCATTGTCTTCAGTACAGGGATGCACATCTGCACCAAGTCAGGAGCCCCAGGGGGAGAGTGTTATCGGAAGACAGAGGGGACGACAGGTACCAAGGGCCTGGTACGTGTGCCAGCCTACAGCAGCAAGGGGACAGTGCAGGAATAGGAGTGGAGGTGAGCAGGAGAGTGATACAAAGTTTCAGGACATTTTAGGCAATAATAAAGACACGTCCCTGACCCCTCTAGAGGGGAAGGCAGACGCTGAACAATAAACCTAAAGGAACGAGGCGAACCACGAGAGAACTGGGCTGAAGCATGACTCCTATCGGAGGCCCCCACTTCTCAGCTCAACCAAAAGTTGAAAGGCAGGAATGTGGGCCCAATACGGCCAGTTCATCTGACTGCTTAAAGAAGAGATACTGGGAGGAGATGGTGTCAGAAAGTTGCATGCATAAAACACCCATGGGCTTGTGTTTTATCTTGTAATCGCTGGTGTCTATAGACATCAGGTTGTGATATCAGGTTGGCTAAAAGGTCCATTACATTTTTTCTGTAGGATGGTTCTAGTAGTACCTAGTTGTCTTTAACTTCATTCGAAACAATTTTGCTATATTTTATTGTGAGAGCTGTCATATGAGTATGCATTAAAAAAATACTTATAGTCCTGGCTGGTGTGGCTCAGCGAAATGAGTGTGGCCTGCAAACCAAAGAGTCACAGGTTTGATTCCTAGTCAGGGCACATGCCTGGGTTTCAGGTCGGGTCCCCAGTAGGGAGCAAGTGAGAAGTAACCACACATTGATGTTTCTCTCCCTCTCTCCCCACCTCCCCCTCTCTAAAAATAAATAAATAAAATCTTTTTTAAAAATTTGTTTTAAAGTAAAAAGAGAGAGAAACATCATTCAGTTGCCTCTCACATACCCCCAATCAGGGACTAACCTGCCCAGGAATCACGTCATGTGCCCTGACCCTGGAATCAAACCAGTGACCTTTCGCAGCCGTTTGCTTTGTAGGATGATGCCCAACCGACTGAGCCACACCGGTCAGGGCCCTGTATCTGTCCTTTCTTGCAGACAAGGGAGCCCTTGGCCCCTTTTAGTCTTTCACTGGTTACTGATGGCTATGCTCCAAGGAGAGTGGTTGGTTCCCATCCCAGGGCTTTCTCCCTCTGTTGTCCAAGTCTATGCCGTGGATTGCATCCCACCTTGGCCAGTGCTGGAGGACCTCCTGTTAAGCCTGCCTTTCCCCACAGCCTTACTGCAGGGTCACCTGGAGGCTGACCACCATCTGCCCCATGCAGGGAGCATGGAGGAATGTCTTGGGAGTGCTAGCTGGGCCCACTCTCTGCCAGTCATGCCTCTGTGTTGTCGTCACTGGGGCAGATACTCAGAGCCCCACTCCACTCCGTCTGAATTGGGCACGGGCTAAGGCCCTCCTCCCTATGTCCCCCATCACACACTGTGTCCCCTCGGGCCTTCAGCTCTCCGACCGTCTAGTCCCCCATCACAGCCCACTAAGCCAGAAAACTGGGCTTCCTGGCTTCCTCTTCCCCTCTCCTAATTGCCTTCGAGCTCTTCGGTCACTTATATTCACAAGGTATTTTTAAAAAACTATGTAAATACTTGTACATTTCTTAAAAATTAAAAATATTAAATCACTAAAAAGGATGTAATGATGGCATACTATAAATATCGACATCTTAAAACAGTTTCATCACACTGAAATTATCCCAAAAGAATATCAACACCATTATAATTTGATTTCCACTGTCATCCATTAAAAAGAAGCCGTGAACAAAATGGGACTTGTACTTTGTCCCCTTTAGTTCTTTCATTTACATTCCACTCCTCCACCTCAAAATGTTACCCTGTATTATGTGTTTATGTTTTAAAGTCTTTTAGTGATCACTCTTGGGTACTTCTTAGAAATAATACCATGTTCAAGAATTAAAATTAGCCCCGGCTGGTGTGACTCAGTGGATTGAGTGCCAGCCTGTGAACCAAAGGGTCGTGGTTCAATGCCCAGTCGGGGCACATGCCTGGGTTGCGGGCCAGGTCCCCAGTAGGGGACACTCAAGAGCAACCACACATTGATGTTTCTCTCGCTCTCTTTCTCCCTCGCTTCCCCTCTCTCTAAAAATAAATAAACCAAATCTTTTTTTAAAAAAAGAATAAAAATTAAACTAAAAAAAATTTTTTTTCTTTCCTGAGACCATAAAGTGTCAACATTGAGAAGTTTTTCAAATTTTCTTCCGGATAGATTAAAGGAGAATATTGGCCACCAATATCTCAGGTTGCCCTTTGGTGTGGCACCCTGGAAGCTTTTACGCCCTGGGACAATGAACCCCAGTAACAGCAATGGGAGGTGTGACTTTCCTTTGTGAAAGGGGAGAGGGCCATTGTGCAGGGGGTGGAAGGAAAGTAAAGGTGGAGAGAAAGGGGCAAAGGGAAGCTGAGGAACAGAAATTGATTCCCTAAACTCTCTGTGGCTCTTAGGGGACCCGTACCCAGGTTTGAACCCTGTTCTTTTAAATCATGTTCCTGCAAGGAGCCTCGAACTGAGACATCCGCTCTCCAGATTTTGGGCTTGACAGCCTCCGTTAGCATATGAGCCAGTTCCTTGTAATAAATCTATATATACATCTCCTATTAGTTGTGTTTCTTTGGAGAATCCTGACTTAGAGATGTTTTTTCTTTATATTTAATTTCTTTTTCTTTTTCTCCCCAGTTTTACTTGAGATGTAATTTATACCCAGTAAAAATCACCCATTTGAAGAATACCTTTCTGTAAGTTTAGGCAATTGTATTCAGGTGTGTAACTACCAATACCTTCAATAAAATATTTTCGTTTGTTTTTTTAATTGAATTTATTGGGGTGACAATGGTTAATAAAATAATTTTTAAAAATGTTTTAAAAGTAAATGCATACTTTTTAACTTTTTAAGCTGAATTTTAGAGAGAGAGAGAGAGAGGAAGGAAGAGAGAGACAATTTGTTGCTCTACCCACCCAAGCATTCATTGGTTGACTCCAGCACGTGTCCCAACCAGGGACTGAACTTGCGGCCCTGGCGCATCGGGATGATGCTGCAACCCACAGAGCCATGTGGCCAGAGCTCATTTGCATACTTTAAAAAAAATTAAATAGAGCTACATATCCATTTAAATTCATTTTGGCCATAATTGAGAGCAATGACAAATTACACAGGCCTGAATAATGTGGAGGAAGGTGCGAACTATACTGGGGACAATTCAGTGTCTTCCATGGGAAGGTTGATGTTTTAAACAAAAAAGCTAGTTATCCAGTCAAGGCGGAGGCAGAGGTAAACACACTTCACCTCCTCGCACAACCACAGAAAGAATTACAGCTAGACCTCAAAAGAAATAACACTCAGAACCGTCAGAAAATCGAGCCGTACGGAAGTCCGGAAGTCCGCAACCAAGGATTTAAAGAAGTCACATTCATCCAGACGGGT
>PVJD01017778.1:0-16492 GCA_004026545.1 Mormoops blainvillei | reverse complement strand
TTGGCAGAGGCTACAACGGCCACTGTGTTGAATCAATGTGATCGTTATTAGCCCTGAGGCTTTCTAGGTATTTAGAAAGTGTCTGCTTATTGCAGTTTAGCTCTTCATGTCAGAACATAACTGAGGGTTTTCATTTTCTTCAGCCACAGAGAAACAAGGGGATTTAAATCAGTGTACGGTTCATCCGTACCGAAGGCTGTAAAGACATGTTTATAAGTATTCTCCAGAAAAACAAGATTCTCGACAGGGATGTTTCCTTTAAAATGTTATTATCTTGTACAAGATAACTTGGTAAGAGGGCACGTTGAGAGCGGGCTTTACATTCGTTCCCTAGCATTTTTAGTAACAGTGGGATTTCTGGTTATAGGTACAGGAAAACCCGTTGAAGGAAAGCGGACAGCCAAAGGCGAGGAGCAGAGAGAACAAAAAAGGGAGCACGGTGTGGACAGAATGACCAAACTCTAAAAAGTTTTCATTGTTCCATTGCTTCCAAGACACGAAAACACACAAATAACCCAAATATAGCATGTAACAGGTGAGGCAGAAAAAACAAATCTTGAGTATGTAAAAGCAACCTGAAAACGTGAGAAGATGATGTATTGCCTGGAAATTATTTTTAAATGCACAGCGAAGCAGAAAGTTATTTCAGGCTGTCCCCAACCTAAACTGCCTGCCTTACTAACTAAATAATTAGTTTTCTTACATAAGTGCCCCACCTACTCTGTGGAATTCCCTTTGCTGCCATCGGGAGAACAAATTGGAACTAGTTTGAGAATTTGCAGGCTACAAAAGTAGAAAATTCTATAACTTTGAAAAAAAAAAATAACAGCTTGATTAGAGGAGCTGGTTGAGGTGTGATTTTGGACTGTGAGCCTTATCCCCACCCCGAAAAACACCGAATGCCGGGTGCAGACTTCGGGAAACGGCGCAGCTCAGCTCTCAGGCAAGGGTGTGTTTCTCCGAGAAGTGGAACCAAACCCACATGTATCATCCAGGCTGAACAGGGGAGACGAGTGTGCACGCAGGGCCACGGTTTGGGGAGGGGGCAAAAATGGAGACCAGGAATAGGTGGAGGGGTGAAGTGACAGGTGGGGTTCATCAGGGATGTGTTTGGGGGCAGATGAAGGCTGGAAAATGTGCTACTGGCACTTGGTTATTAAAGTATCTGTAGCCACATCTGAGAGTATCCTGGACGGACCTGTGTTGTATCAGTCACGGGCCAGGCAGAAACCACAACCACTTGTTCTAATAACAACAACAACAACAACAACAAAAGGAAGGAAGGAAGGAAGGGAGGGAGGAAGGAAGGAAGGAAGGAAGGAAGGAAGGAAGGAAGGAAGGAAGGAAGGAAGGAAGGAAGGAAGGAAGGAAGGAAGGAAGGGAAAACCAGACCAAAACCCCCCCTAAAAAAAACCCCAAACTCTTAATATGAAAAAGTGGCTAGAGACCAAACAACTGAAAAGAAAAAAACAGACCGTGAGTTAACAAACAGATGTCTGCCCCTGTGCCTGGGGAGCAAAGGAAGGGGTTGGAGAAGGGGCCAGCGGGACTGAAAAGTCACACCTTGACGGAGGGCGTTGTCTGCTTAGGCTGCCATGGCAAAATGCCACAGAAGGATGGTGTAAACAACAGAAATTTATTTCTCCAAGTTCTGGAGGCTAGGAGTCCAAGATCAAGGTGACAGCATGGGCAGTTTCTGATGAGAGCCCTCTTCCCGGCTTGCAGGGGCCACCTTCTCGCCGTGTGCTCGTGTGCTCGCACAGCCCTCCGTGAATGCGAGCTAGCGGAAGGGAGGCGGAGCTCTCAACCCTGGCTGGGCGCTGGGGGCGGGGGGTGAAAAAGCAGCCAAGGGCAGGCCAAGAAGGCTTCTCACAGCACCTCAAAGCCCTGGTTCCTCTCTCCAGCCTGCTTCCGGCCCATGAAGGAATCTGATCTCCCTCCTGTGGGGCAAGAAACGGCTGTTAATCCCTCTCTTGCTTTATTTCCTACAGGGCTAGTTCCACCCCAGGCTCTGGCCCCCTCCACCACTCAAGCCCTTTTAGAAATCAAAACAAAACCACTTCTCTCTCATACTCTTGGCTCTCACACATCAAAAATGCTTTGGTTTTAGACTACTATGCCTGCCATGACTTAAGAAAAAAATCCCTTAGCAAGTCAGTGGAAGTCTTTGTCTCTGTTTCTGCCCTCCCTCCTCGCGCAGCCACGGGTGCCCTGTACCCAGCGCATGGGGAGCTGCGGGGCCACAGGGGTAATTTTCAGAAAGGAAAACCTCTGTGTAAAATCTCCATGTATTATCCCATTACGTAAATAACAGAAACCAGCTTAAGCTAGGTTAAAGAGAAAAGAAAGGAATTTATTGACAGAAACCCCTCTTGGTTCTCTTGGCTGGCCCCCCTTCTCATCTCTTTTGCTGGCTCTTCCTATCTCCCTGGATAAAATCAGTAGGGAGCCCCAGGGCTGCTTTTCCTCTCTAAAGATGCTCCCTGGAGGATTTCTTTTTCTGACTCAGAGCCTTTCAAGTTCAAGTGTACACAAATGACTCTCAAATTCATGTCTCCAATTCAGTGCTCTGACTTCAGCCTCATGTTCGTCCAGCCAACTCTCTATTGATGTTATTGTGGCTGCCTATAAACACCCTCAAACTCAGCATGGCCGAAGCCCAAGTCCCGATTTCCCTGAATCCTTCCCCTTTTCCCCTTTCATTAATAACTACTCTGTCCCTCCCGTTCTCGGGCCAAAACTTTATAGTGATCCATTCCCCTTTGTCTATTCACACCCCTTACCCAACGCTGGAGTAAACCCTGTGATCACTCCTGTAGGAACACATCCAGATTCTGCTTGTTCCTCTGCTACTGCGTTGATCTAAATCACCTGATTATTGCAGCTGCCTTCCAAGGTCTCCCTTTGAGCCCATATAGAGCTTATTTGTGCAAGAGTCAGGATGAGCATTCGAAAGTGTGATATCTCTCATTCAACTACTGTGGCCAAAGCTCTTTAATTGCTTCCCATCTTGCTCAGAGTAGAATCCCAAGTATGTACTTATCATCATTCTCAAGTTTTCCATAGGCTGGACCTTGGCCACTGCTCTGACCGTCACCCCTGTCCCCTCTTTCTCTTATCTCCCTGCTGCAGACAAAACTTACCTCCTGTTTCACAAACATGCCAAGCTCACTCCTGCCTCAGGGCCTTTGCACCTGCTGTTCCCCCTATCTGGAATGCTTTTTCTTTAGCTATGTGCATGGTTTGTTCACTTACTACCTTCAGGTCTCTGCTTAAATGCTATCTTTAAGAGATACCTTCCCTCCGCATTTTTGATAAGATATCAATTTCTTCCCCTGGCACCATATTCCCTATTTTTCTAATCCTGTTGTATTTCCATTTGTTATGCTGTATAATCTCTTACCTTGTTGTCTGTCTCCTCATCTTCTCAACGATGCTCAGTAGAATGTGAGCTTTATGAGAATAGGTCACTGTAATCTCCTACTCTTAACATAAGAACTTATCTGGTATTTATCAGATGCTCAACAAATATTAAATAAATAAGAGAAGAAACAGCAAACACACAAATTAGGGTATATCAATTAGGCATTGTTCCATGATGGATCGCTGAAAACTCTGACTTAAAGCAATGAACCTGTTTTTGCTGGTGTGTGTGTGAGTCAGATGGATGGGCCTACTGCTCTAGGCCAGGCTCGGCCGACCTCTCCTGGGTTTGTTCATAAATTTTTGATCAGCTGACAGATCCAGTGGGGCCTCATTGCTTCATTCACGTGCCTGGCAATAGAGCTTGTACATCATGGTCACCACATTCCACTGTCCGCAGGTCAGCCCAGATTCAAGGGACAGGTAAACATATTCCACCACTGAGGAAATGCAAATCACACTGGAGAGAGTGTGGTTACAGAGAGGGGTGAGAATTGCTGCTATACGCACAAATCATCCTGCCACACAGAGTATCTTAGGGAATCCAAGGAAGAGTGTAACAACCAGGCCGAAGAAGGTTTCACATTCAGCTGTGGAGCTTATAGACCTTCTCAATCAATTTCTGACACTAAAGCAACCCTGCTTCCTGTTCCCACACCCTGAGTCTCCCCGTTCAAATTCTAGATTCCCAGAAGAAATAGTTGGCCCAGCCTGAGTCCGGAGCTCCTCGTGCCCCTTGCTCGTTCCCATTCACACTGGCTGGGAGGAAAGGCTAAATTTAGGGCCCGTGGACCAAGGGACGACTCCCAAAGAGGTGAAATTATCAGGGAAATTAGAGGAGAATCCCCAAAAGCGTCTATCACATCTAAGGATAAATTTCTGAAATTCTAAAAAAGTTAAATTTATTGCCTTTTAAATATTCAGATTTCCATGAAATGTGTGGAAGAGATTTCTCCGAAGACAGTCTTGCTAGGGGGCTGTGGTAAATTTAATATATTTAATATGAATCTATAAGGGACACTGAAAATATTTAAATAAATTGAACAGCAACTAACCAAAGATGGTTCTAGGCTAATATGGCATAACGCTTACAGTAGGATTCCATATTTTTCTTGCTTCCATTTGGATCAGTGTGACAGCTTTCTCATGATTTCTTAAATAGGCTTTGTTGAATTGCCCTTCACTATTGGACTTGGCTATTGGGCTCTCTGAATTTATGAGGCAAAGAAATGAAAAAACAATAATGAAAGCTATTAGGTGCCGTAGGTTTATATTGTTGCTATAACAAATTACCACACATTGAGTGCCTTGAAACATTGCTTTTCTTACGAACACGGGGGTCAGAAGTCCAAGATGGGCTTCGCTGGGCTAAAATCAAGATGTTGGCAGGACTGCTTTCCTTCTTGGTCTCTAGGGGAGAATCCATTTCCTTGTCTTTTTCCAACTTCCAAAAACCATCTGCATTCCTTGGCTCACAGCCCCTAATTCACATCACTCCAACTCCTGCTTCTGTCCTTGTCGTGTCTCCTTCCCTGACTCTGACGCTCCTTTGCTGAAAGACTCGTGATCACATTGGGCCCACGGAGATAATGTAAGACAGCCTCCTTACCTCAAGGTCTTCAATGTCACCTCATCTTCAAAGTCCCTTTTGCCACCTAGGTGACATATCCTCAGGACCTGGACATCTTTTTCTTCCTGCTACCCTAGGTAAATATGAAAATCAGACCCATCCATCCTTGGGCATGTAGATTCTATATTTTTCCAAAGAGAGGAGATCTTTATAGAGCACTGGGGTCTCCAACAGGTAGGGGTTGTACCTAAGCATATTGAACTGGTTTGTCTCCCCAAACCCTCAGATATAGGAATAAACTGGAACTTGTTAATTTGATATTATTATGTTATCGCAGAATTAGTAACATTTCCAAGTGTGCATTCATCATTCCATGATTGTTGTTAAACTTCTGTGAAGTGCTGGATGGTTCATAAATTATTCTACAGCGTTGGCAGGCAGAATTGCCACTGTTGTCAAGTCTTTAAGACTCCCTTTCATTTTTGGCAGGGTGGCTTTGCTCTAACTCTCTTCATTCAGCACTAAGAATTATAATTTTTTAATAAAATATTTAACCCTGCATCTGCGTCTTCTTGTGAGACAGGCTCTACACAAGGTCTTCCTCAGGGCCCAAGGCCTCTGTTGCTGGGTCCCTACGCACTCTGCGGCCTCAATAATCTTGCAGACAGTTTGTCTGGCTTGAGAATATTCATTGCAATTTAACTCACTTTAAACTGGCCTCCAGGTACTAATATGGCGCTTAGAGGAATCTTGCTAAACTAGTTAACTTTTCACAGAATACCTGCTTTCTGTAGAGTCGTACATTGCAAAGTATCTGGAGAAATTGTTTAGTTCTCCCCTGAGGACTTTGTGCTGCCTTTAAAAATCTACCCTGTTATTTAAGGGCCACCTAGAATCTGACTCTTGAAAACATTCCTGTCAAATTCCCATTCTCCTGCTAAGAGCACTTGGTGAGGTTTAAGTGCTAATGATTCTGGTCACTAAATTCCAATGCATGTGTTTGGGGGGGTGGAGGGACCGTGTTTCCCCACACCACCAAGCAATTCTCTAACACCAGCTGGGTGTCCTACAATTCAGCTCAATCCTGACACTGCCTGCCTGGAGACAGCCTGGAAATGGCACCAGATCCCCTGGCGGTCTCTCCACCACTTCAGATGCCTATCACAAATCCAGGGTCTCACCAGTGCTTCTGACCAGCCAGCTATAGATGGGAGGTTCGAACAACCCCGTCCTAGGGTTGGATCAATAGGTAGAGTGACCCACAGAGCTCTGGCATATATTTTACTTACTATATTACCAGTTTCTTATAAAGAAAAAATATGACTCAGGGACAACCAGGTGGAAGAGGTGCATAGGGTAAGGTTTGTGGGAAGGGGTGAAGGGCTTCCATGCCCTCTACAAGGTGCCACCCACAGCACCTCCAAGTGTTTATCACTCAGGAGCTCGGCAAACGCTCTTTTGGGTCTCTATGGAGGCCTCACTACATTGACACAATTCATTAAATCATTGGCCATTGGTGATTGAACTCCATCCCCAGCCCCTCTCCCTGAAGGTGGGGGTGGGACGGACAGTTCTAACCCTCTGATCACGTGGTTGGTTCCTCTCATGACCAACCCCCATCCTTATGTAATCTAGGGGCTCTCCAAAAGTTACATCATTAACATAACAAAAGACAACTATTGCTCTCATTACTTGGGAAATTCCAAGTTTTAAGAGCTCTGTGCCAGAACCAGGGAGAACGATCAAACATATATTTCTTACTATAAATCACAGTATCACAAGTACTCAAGAAGAGTGCTTTTCAATCACCTTGGAAGGTTGTAGAGCCAGAGGGCAGATGTTGACAGGAGAGTCCCGGGAGGGTGCTGAGGTCAGAGCCAGGACAAGTCCAGAGGGGAAGCTTAGCCATCAAGGGGGCCAGGCGAACTGTGGAAGGCAAGACAGCCTGCCAGACAGGCGGCTCAGGACACAGGAAACGGAAAGCGAGGAGGAGCTGCTGGGAATGGACAATGGGAGATGATGAATGAGCTCTGGAGAGAAACCGTGAATACTTGTAATATATTTTTATTTTCATTTTAATAAGCCTGTGGGATACACCACAGCATTGCTTATAACAGAAAAAAACCAATAACGACAAAGCCCAGCCAACCAGACAAGCAAACACATGAAAAGGGTGGGTTAAATAAATTATAATTTCTGTGATGAACTATTTTGCTCTTGGTAAAAGAATAAAGAAGATTTGTATGTGCTGAGAGGGAAAGACCTCTAAGATATACTATTAAGTGAAAAAAAAAAGCAACCAAGGTACAGAATATAATACATTCACATAAATGCCGTTTTTCTCCCTCTGAAGTGTATACAAGAAAATGTTAAAGGTTGGTACTTCAGGGAGTGATACTAGAGGAAGGGAAAGAGACTTTTATTTCTTATTTTATATTTTCCTGTACTATTCAAACTTTCTAATTAGGTGTCTATATTTCTTTTGTTATTGTTTTTAAATATCAGCAATGGTGAGCCAGACATTAGAATTGTGTATCATTTTTGTTTCCTTCCTTGTACTTCTTTGTGATTTTTTAACCCAGTAATTATGATTTTTAGGAAGAAATTACATACAGGAGCCCAATAAGGCAGACGTCTCTGACAGAATTATTCTCTTCCTTTTCCCGACCTTGACAGCATCATTGTTTCTCCTTTGACACATATTTTCTGTTTTCCATTATTTTTGCACAGCTTGTAAGTGCAGGTTCAAGACTTGAACACAGGACTTGTTGACTCTAAAATCTACGGGGCGGGCCTGGCTCGCACCTGTTGTCTCCATATCATTAATATGTCAACTCTGAGTGAAGCCCAATGGAATGTTTAAGTTTGAACTTAACTTGACTTGCAAATTGATACCTGGTCTTCCCATGTAGGGAAATTAATTTATGGAACAGGATATTTGCATTCATAAAGTGCTCCTGTTTTATTTATTTATTCGATACTATCTTTTCTTCACAACTAGATTATAATCTGTTTGTGAGCAAAGATGATGTCTTCCTTCTCTTGAAAGAGTAACTTTCTCCTCATCTGGAAATTGGCAAAGCAAACACTCGTCAGATTTATGCTGAAAAAGAAAGAAGTTGGGTGCACATAAATGAGAGCTGAAAGTGTCCTGAGATGCCAATTACGTGATTACATATAATTTTCATCTCTGCAGGGCTGCTGGGACTGCTGTTGAGGAGGCTAGGGGGCTGGGGTCAGTGGGTGATGTCTGCTACGGGGCGGGCCTGGCTCACAGCTGCTGTCTCCATATCATTAATATATTCCTCCTTTTCACTCTCAAAGATCCCGGCTTAGACAATGAATTCAATGATCACCCTGACTCTGGGTGCAGGAAAGGAAAGCAGTAGTATATGTGAAACACGTTCGTCATCCTGTGCTAACAGTTATAATTCTAATGTAAGATTTCAATGGACAGGGTCAGCTTCCAGGGAAAAGAGCCTACACAGCAGAGATGAGCCACCCGGACGCCAGCAGTGCAGTGGAGATGAGAGTAAAGTCCAGGTATACGGGTGGGAGAAGAGCGGAACTAGGTGGGAACCTGAGTGACTGGCACTCATCACAGATAAAATGGGTCTTGGGCGAAAAACCATGAACTGACTGACCTTCCGTGAAGATGAGCTCGGGAGTCATTCTAGAACTGGTCAGGATCTGAGCCTCCAGATTCCAGCCTTCGGTGACTCCGACTGAGAGGTCTGGAAAGAAAAGTTGCAGAAACGGGATATTTATTCTCTGGGGCTTTGGTACTGGAGAGATTTAAAATAGAAGCTTCTAGAACATCTACAGATCATATGACTCAGTCATCAAGACTAACTAGTGTAAACAGCGGGAGCTCACTGATCAGTTGCATTCGAATATTACACAGTGAGAGGAAACAAGTAATGGTCCTGTTTTACTATCTCTTTTATAAATCGTGGGTGAGGAGGTCAGTAACTGTTTGCAAGGCTGGTTAGCACTGAACATACAAGCTGTCCACTGAGTTTCCCTTAGAGCTGATACACAGCATAGCATAGTGATGAGGAGACTTGGATGTGGGGGAGAGACTGACTGCGGTCTGAGTCTCAGATCCACCACTTACTAGTTAAGTGACACTGAACAAATAACCCAGTCTCAAAGTCTCAGGATCCTCATCTGTGAAATGAGGACAATACGAATGGTGACCATCTAGGGCTGTTGTGAGGATTCAATAAGGTAACAGAGAGCCTGGCACACAGCAAGTATGCCAGCTAAGTCAGTTATATTGAAGATACCAGTTAAGTCCATTGTATTGGAGAAAATAGTATCCTCTCTGTATTCGCATGGACCGGGGTGGTGTCTTATCTCTGTTGCATGGGACAGGAAGGTCCCTCAGACATGGCAGCTTCCATTGTGATCCCAGGCTCTGGTCAGCGGAGAGCTCAGAACTGCCTAACAGCTGGGAAGTGTCCCGGGTGTGCATGAGAAGCTGGGAATTGGCCTCGGGGAGAATTGTTTTGGTGATAAAGAGGTTGCTATTTTGGCTTGCTCACAGGAGCAATTCACTGATGGCACAGAAAGAACGTTTTCTTATCCACTCCCATTACAGATACATTCCAGCTGTTTTCCGCTGAGCTGCCCTTGGTCCCCACCCTTAGATGGCCCAAATATTTCTCTTAGGTATATCTTTTCTCCTTAAAAAAGAGAAGAAAAATATAAGAAAAGGAAAGGTGTATTTACTTTGGTTACTTCCCAAAAAGGACAGGAGGTATAACTCACCCACATTCTTGTTACATTTTCTGTCCGTTTTTCTCCCCATACCTCAAAGCTCTGTAAGACACGGGATAAAAGCACCGTGTCAGCCGTGGACTCTTCCCATAGCCATTTTTCCCCCTGACAGCTCATAAAATGCTGCAGAACAGTTTCTGTGCAAGTGTGAGAAAATATTGAAATGATGTCAAGAAAACCAAGAAAAAGGCAGTGGTCTCCTGAATGAGTCTGCAGTGAGTCTCCTTGGACAGAGCCTTTGCTGGAAGAACCATAGCGACTCACGACACCATAGGTGAGTGGTGGTGAGCCGGCAAGAAGGCGTAAGGCAGTTTCTTCAGCTGATGCAGCCTTTAGAACCTAATCTTCCCCATTATCCGATCAGCTAGAGTTTCATATCAGATGTATTTTTTCTTCAGCTTTGAGAAGTCAGAGAGTAGTCAAGAAAAATGTGATCTCATTGTGCCCTCAGATTCCTTTCTGTCTCCTGCTCTGCACTCTGTGGCAGTGGGGCTGACCCAGGCCTGCAGGCTAGGATTCCCAGACTCCTGTGTCAGCTGGCTTCTAGAGAGATTGGTGGGGGGGTGGGGGGGTGGCGGGTCGTAGGGGGAGTGGCCAGGAGGCAGGGAGCATACAGGACATCTCTCTGCTTTGAGCAGTTTCTCCAGCATGGCTGCACCTGCCCTGGAGCTCAGTGCCACTGGACAGGTCTGCTGTGGTGCCAACTACTGTCCCATGTCCTTGGCTCTGGGATTCTGGAAGCCCCACCACCTCCCTTTGGCTCTCTCTGCCGTTGTAATCTCTGGGTTGCCTCACTGTCTCTGTTTGGCCTCCAGCTCTTCTATCAATCACACTTGTAACTAATTCTCTGCATTAATTTTTCTTTATAAAAAAATAGAGTGACTTTTGTTGGACTCAGACTGTTATAAAGAAGGCAATTGGGAGGAAATCAAGTATAGTTAAGTACTTTTCAAACAATAAACCCAGTGAGCATTTGTTTCTAGATGACCTTGGAAATAAGTCAACTTAATGCAAACAATTGGGGGCCATTTATAATTAGACCTCTGCTGTCTGAACAATGTACAAATCATTTAAAAATTTGAAAGTCAAGGCAAATGTACTAGATGCGTGCTGGGAAAAGATGAAAAGGGCTCCCAGCATCCCCCTTTCCCCTATTTTCCAGGACTCAGGGGCACCGCCTGCTTCGCTGCTTCCCCCCACTTGCTCTCCGGAGAGAAGGAGCAGGAGGACAGGCAGATGTGGTGCGCAGAGGGGCCTGGAACTGCTCGGACTCTTTGTTCCTTTGCCTCAAGGCCTGAGTGAAACAGTTTTATTTGTGCCAGGAAAACTGTATGTTGCAGCAACCAGCTCTCTTTTTATTTCTTGGCTCCTTCAAGCCCTCAGTCTGTTGAAGTCTGAGGTTTTGGTAAAAATGCAAAAACATACTTTCTATTATGATCTGCGATTTTTCAGAGAGGAACCCTCATAAATGTTCAATACGGCTTTTATACCCGGGACGCATAAAGTGCAGTAAATATATACACAGTAATTTGTGCTTTGCAGCTCTGAAAAGCATGCTTTAAAAACTAGAATTTCAAAGCAGGCTACTTGAGGACATTTCATTCCACCTGGGACGTGGGTGGCGTGAGACCTAGTGGCAGCGCGGGCACTGGATTGACTTTGTGCGCCGTGAGCCACAAGGCAGGAATTCACAGCAAACCAGCTTCTGCGTACAGTTCCAATAAAATCAGAAGCCTCCAGCCCAGTTATAAAACAAGGGCTTCATTTATAGAAGGAAAGTGTCGTATAGAGTGATATTCAACTCTGAAGAAGCCGTCCTGATTCGTTCGATAGCAGCAGCCTGATGGAATTTTCTGGGTACTTTCACATGTCCCCAGACCTTCTCAATGAACGAAATGGACACGGGAGTTGTGTTACTTATCTATATTTGTTAACAAAATTGAGCTTGTTCCCCACTTTATAAAAAAATAAAAGATGTATTTCAAAGAATCATTTGTGGATTGATAATTTTTTTCTCACCCCGTCCTCTAAAGGCACAGAGTACCATACAATTTGAGCAAGGGCTTTTGTAGTAATACTGCTTAGAAGTTTTCAGCTAGTAGGATGCTTCTGTGACAGGATGGTTAGTCAAGACATTAGTTTTCCCGTTATTCCCTTTTCTCTAGTTTCAAACAAGAAGACAGTTTTCTGTGTTCTCTTGACCCTCGGGACGTTCATGTCTTTTGCCAGCAGCTTTGCCTCATT
Source organism: Mormoops blainvillei (assembly GCA_004026545.1). Lineage (NCBI taxonomy): Eukaryota > Metazoa > Chordata > Mammalia > Chiroptera > Mormoopidae > Mormoops > Mormoops blainvillei. Next base: position 4,473 of record PVJD01017778.1, on the reverse strand, counting down.
AAGTGGATTAGGTCAGGGGGAGGGGCATGAGGGGGGTTGGCTTGCAGGGCAAGGTGCATTCTTTCCAAAGAGCATCGTTCTTTAGATTACAGGTGGTGACGGTGGGGGTCAGGGGACAATAGCAATTCCCATGGCACAGTTTCCAGAACTGAAATTCACAATAGTAGCTTATTATAGTCAAAAAAGTAAGGTCAAGAGGACTACCTGCCAAGATGGAGGCATAGGTAGATACACTTTGCCTCCTCACACAAGCAAAAGGAGGACAACGACAAATTTAAAAACAAAAAATAACCAGAGCTGCCAGAAAATTGAACTGTATGGAAGTCCAACAACCAAGGAGTCAAAGAAGAAACATTCATCCAGACTGGTAAGGGTGGCGGAGACAGGCAGCTGGGGAGGAGAGGACGCAGGGAAAGGCAGAGGCTCGGAGATCGGGTGGGCAGGACAGCGGCTGGAGGTCCCACATTTGCTTGTGGATAAACTGGGAGGGACAATAGGGGAGTGAGACAGACCATGCAACCCAGGGCTCCAGTGCAGGAAAAGAAAACCTCACAACGTGTGGGGATTGCGGCAGTGAGAGAAACTCCCGGCCTCACAGGAACATTCGTTGGAGAGACCCACAGGATCCTAGAATGTACACAAACCCACCCACCTGGGAATCCGCACTAGAAGGGCCCAGTTTGCTTGTGGGTAGTGGGGGAAGTGACTGAAAGCCAGTCGAGAGCCAAGCAAGCAGCATTGTTCACTCTCTGACCCCTCCCCCACATACAGTGCCACAACCCAGTGACATAAGCTGCCCTGCCCTGGTGAATACCTAAGGCTCAGCCCCTTACAATGTAACAGGTGTGCTGAGACAAAGAAATATGGCCCAAATGAAAGAACACATCAAAACTCCAAAAATAGAACTAAGAGTTGAAGAGATAGCCAACTTATCAGATGCAGAGTTCAAAACACTAGTAATCAGGATGTTCACAGAAATGGTTGAATATGGTCACAAAATGGAGGAAAAAGTGAAGGCTATGCAAAGTGAAATAAAGAAAAATACACAGGGAATCAACAGTGAAGGGAAGGAAACTGGGACTCAAATCAACAGTCTGGAGTGTAAGGAAGAAATAGACATTCAAACAGAAAAGAATGAAGAATCAAGAATTCAAAGAAATAAGGAGAGGCCGAGGAACCTCCGGGACAACTCTAAATGTTCCAACATCCGAATGATAGGGGTGCCAGAAGGAGAAGGGGAAAAGCAAGATATTGAAATCTTATTTGAAAATAATAATGAAGGAGAACTTCCACAATCTGGCAAAGGAAATACACTTCCAAGAAGTCCAGGAAGCTCAGAGAGTCCCAAACAAGTTGGACCCAAGGAAGCACATACCAAGGCACATCATAATTACATTTCCCAAGATTGAAGATAAGAAGAGAATCTTAAAAGCTGCAAGAGGAAAGGAGACAGTTACCTGCAAAGGAGTTGCCATAAGACTGTCAGCTGATTTCTCAAAAGAAACCTTACAGGCAAGAAGGGGCTGGAAAAAAAGTATTCAAAGTCATGAAAGCCAAAGACTTACATCCAAAAATACTCTATCTGGCAAAGTTATCATTTAGAATGGAAGGGCAGATAAAGTGCTTCCCAGATAAAGTAGAGTTAAGGGAGTTCATCATCAACAAGCCCTTATTACATGTAATGTTAAAGGGACTTATCTAAGAAAAAGAAAATGATCAAAACTATGAATAGTAAAAAGACAACAAACTCACAACTATCAACCATTGAATGTGAAAAACAAAAACAGAAACAAACAGTAAACTAGAATAGGAACAGAATCACAGAAATGGAGATCACATGGAGGGTTATCAGCAGGGAGGGTGAGGGGGCAGAATGGGGGGAAAAGTACAGGGAATAAGAAGCATAAATGGTAGGTACAAAATAGACAGGAGGAGGTTAAGAATAGTATAAGAAATGGAGAAGCCAAAGAACTTATATGTATGACCCATGGACATGAACTAAGGGGGGCGATGGAGGGGCAAGGTGTAGGCGGAGGGAATAAAGGGGAGGAAAAAAGTGGGACAAACTGTAATAGCATAATTGATAAAATATACTTAAAAAAAGAAAGTAATGTCAAGAGATACTAAGTAACTTGCTCAAGGTTACACAGATTAGTAAGTAATGCAACTGGGATTTGAAATCTTATAATAAATAAAAAATAAATGTGAAATAATAGTAGGTGTTTGCTTTGATTGTTACTACAATTATATGTCCATATATTAGACCTTGATGCTGTGTTTCATCTCTGCAACTCATTTTCCCTCATGTAGTCCATGAACATATCAACCCTCCTTGAAACGTGGAGATCTGATACGGTTAGATCAGAAAGTCATACATATTTAAAAATAATCATTGCTTAAAGTACTCCACAATCCTATTTTATTTTCTTTTCCTTTTTTCAGATTTCTATCCATGTTTCAAAAGCAGCTCATACCTGTTTTATAGGCATAGGTATATAATTTCCACGGGAGAAAGAGCCCTAGTCTTGAATCCCACTGTGACAGCATTTATCGACATTTTAAACGTGCATTCTTTTCTGAGGAATTCTATTTTGTGGGCTCTATCATACAGAAGTAGTGTAAAATGTACAAAAATATTATGTAGAAGAGTATATTCCGTGACATTTTTGGTAATAGTAAAAAAAGAAAAGAAACAAGAAACAAACAAACAACCAAAGCATTAATTAGTTAAATATGTCACCATATGTCTGTGTATGGGGGACTGTTAAGCCGCCACAACAGAACTCAGCATACCCAGATTAGTGCTTGTCCACCTGTGACCCCTCTTTGTGATGCCCCTTCACTATTGTGAAATAACACTCATAGACGACATAATTTTCTGACACAATTAGCTTTTGGAAACCAACATATAACTAAAATATGAGGTAGAAATAAAAGAAAAGCAATTCATATATTACACCCGTGGTGGTTGATTTGATGTGTCAACTTGCCTGGGCCACGGCAACCGAGGTATTTGGTAAAACATTATTTGGGGGGAGGGGGTGTGTGCGGGTGTTTGGGGGTGAACATTTAATCAGTAGACTGAGGAAAGCAGGTTGCCCTCCTTAATGCGGATGAGCCTCATACAAGCAGCTGAAGGCCCGAATGGAACAAATAGGCTGACCCCCACCTGAGCAAGAAGTAATTCCTCCTGCCTGGCTTCGAACTGGGACTTTGGTTTGGTTTTTTTCCTGCCTTCGAACTTGAGCTGAGACCTCAGCTCTCCCTGGGTCCCAAGCCCGTTAGCCTTCAAACTGAAGCTGTAGCACTGACTCTTCCGGACCTCCAGCCTGCCGACTCACTCACCCAGGAGATCTTGGGACTTGTCAGCCTCCATAATCACGTGAGCCAATTCCTTCAATAAATCTCTTCATATTAATCAAGAGAACCCTGATTAATATAATATGTATTTCATTATGTAATATTTAGGTACCATGAAATTAATAAGTAAAATAATACTATCAGATAGATGCTTTGGGGCAGCATATACAAATGCAGACCAACGCAGTTGCATTGATATGATTCCAAACAAACTTCTCTTCCTTTACAGTAGTTATATTTCTTGAAAATTCAGCAAATGTCAGTATATTAAACTATGCAAAAATACTTCGTGTTCACTTGTATTACAACATAAAGTTCTTGCCTCAAATGATTATAAATGGGTGTTTCACCTACATAAGTATCTAGTGATAGTCAAAGTCACGCAGAAGACTGAACAATTTCCCGTTGTGCGGGACTGCCTGAGTGTAGCCCACTCAGTACCTGCAGCGTTCTTCGGTTATTTGAAACCCAAACCACCTTCATGTATTCCTACATGGGGCAGTACAGCCTCCATTGAGAACCACTGACCCTTGTGGAAACTTTCCAAGATAACGATAGTGCGTGCATGTGTGTATGTCTGTGTATTAATAACTATGTGCTGTGTTAGTTTCCCAGGGCTGCCATAAAAAATAAACACAAACCTGGTAGCTTAAAACAGTAGAAATGTATTCTCTCACTGTTCTGGAGACCACAAACCTGAAGTCAAGGTATGATCAGGGCAGGTTCCCTCTGGAGGCTTCGGGGGGAATCCGTTCCATGCCTCTCTCCAGGTTCTGGGGGCCCCAGGCAATCCCTGGTGTTCCTTGGCTAATAGATGCACCGCTCCAGTTTTTGCCCTCATCTTCCCGTGGCTTCCTTTCTGCATCTGTGTCTTTCCTTCTGTCTCTTAGAAGGGCGCTCATTATTCAACTTGCGGCCCTTATCGCTCCAGGATGGTCTCTCAGGCTCCTTACCTTAGTCATGTCTGCAAAGTCTTTTATTTCTTTTCAAGTTCATTTTTACTGAGGTACCATTTGTTTATAACATGATGTCTTTCAGATGTACGACATTACAAATCAGCATCTTCATGTATTGCATCAGGCACACCACCAAAAGTCTCGTTTCCACTCACCA
>PVJD01017777.1:0-16503 GCA_004026545.1 Mormoops blainvillei | reverse complement strand
GACCTGGCACTTAGTAGGTGTGCAATAAAGGGGGAGCAGTTGAGTGCCTGAAGGTGGAAATGACTCCCTAGGGAGTTCTGCCCACCCAAGCCACCAGACTCCCAGCCTTGCCGCCTGCTTCAAGCCTGTCCCGTCTCTCTTCTCGAATCCAGGTGGCAATCCTCAGCACCCTGTGGTAGGCAGCCTCCCTGGCCCCCTCCGTCCTCCCCCACCCTGCCCAGAGACACACAATAGCTTTGACCACTGACGGGAACCTTCTTGGAGGACAGAGAGAAAGATCTGGCAATTTGAGTTCCCCGGACATGACACTTAAAATCATAAAATGAGCAGCTGCCAGCCTCTGCTCCAGTCAGCTGCCCAGTGTTCGGGCAGAGGGGCGCTTGGGGCGGCCACAAAGCTGGGGGAGAAGTCACCGCCCGCAGGCGGTAAATACATAAGTAAGCCCAGGCCACCCCTGCAAAGCCCCGCTGTACCCGATGTGTCCAGCCTCGTGGGATTTTGACAGCTTTCAGTGACTGAATCCCTGATTTTCTCCCGTGTTCTTCTGTTGTTTCCTATTAAGTGTTACTTACCCAATCAAGAATACAATCCCCTTGAAAAAATTAACCTTACAGATAAGGCCACCGAAATCCCATCCGCATCTCAGTCCCCTCTCCACCTCCCAGGAAGTAACCATTGACAGCTTTGGGGCTTGTATCTTTCCTGGCCCTGTTTTATGCCTGACGTCCTCCACACGTCATACAATAGGTCATCTTGTTTGCATGTGTATATGCTGTTAGTATAAAGACTTATCTGGTGGGGTTGATTTCTTTGGCTTTTTTCTGAATGGTCCCACCTTGAACAAATGCTTCTGCAACTGGCTTCTTTCATTCAACAGCGTGTCAGGGACCCTTCCACCCGGGTGGATCCAGACCGACCTCGTTCTTTTTCACTGCTGTATCGTATTCCTGAAGGGAACTAGAACCTGGGTTCTTCAACCCAGGCTGCATGTTAAACCATCAAGCTGTGGTGGGGAGGCCGTCCTTTTATGAAACATGGGTGCCTGGGGCTCCTCTCCAGACGTACTGAGGGAGAACTCTGATGGCAGGGCCTAGGTATCCGAGTGTTACAGTTCCCAGTGACTTTTAACTTGGCAGCCAGAGTCAAGACATTCATTTAACCAGACCCCTATTAACGCATATTTAAGCTGTTTCCGCATCTTAGCTATCAAAAGAAACGAAGCCTCCTGGGCTCTGTGCTGAACATTCTTCCCTGCACACCTGTGTGAGTGTGCCCCCAGGGCAGTTTCTCCGCTTGAACACTGCTGACGTCGGGGGCTGGACAGACCTTTGGGTTGGGGGCATCCCATGTACTGTATGACGTCGAGTGGCATCCTACACACTCACACATCCCGACAATCAAAACTGTCTCCAGACATCATTAAATATCCCTGGGGGGAAAAAAATCACCTCTGCTCTGGGGTAGGGACTCAGAAGGAAAGTGGCTGGATTCTAGGAAACTTTTCTTTTCTTTTCTTTTTCTTTTTCTTTTCTCTTCCTTTTCTTTTCTTTTTCTTTTTTTTTTTTTGAGTCGGCATTGCCCCAAAGTGCCTGCACCGATTCACAGTCTCTAGTTTCCTAGGATGATGCTGGCAGACACTTTGTTCCTTTGTCTGGATTTAGAATTTGGGCACCTCCACTTCTGCACTGCCTGCGTGCAGCCCCAAAGCCCCAGAAACACCGCTGCGCTTTGGAGTACGACTCTGAAATCCAGAACGGGAGCCCAGGGGTCCGGGCACAAGCGACTGTCAAATAAGAGTGAGGAGGGTCAGATTTTTCTTCTTTCCCTCTTCCTTTCTTCCTTTCTTTTCAGATAATTCTGCTAGGGAGGAGAAGATACTTCCTTCATCCTCCCCCCACCTCAGAGTTCCAAAATCTACTCTCAGTCCGTTGAAGGTCTCAATCTTGTGTCCCAGTTGCTCTCCTAATTTTGTAAGTGGTAAGAATAGTGGACAAGAGGGAGGCAGACAGGTGAGCTTTGCTGAGAGACAGAAGGAGGCTTCTCAGGGTCTGGATATACATATGCCTGTGTGTGTGCGTGTGTGCGTGCGCGCGCGCGCGTGTGTGTGTATGTGTGTCTGAAAGAAAATTCAATTCACAGGCTGGGAAGGAAGAGGAGGGGGAGAAGCCACAGGCCCAGCCAGTCATGTCTCTTGAAGCAAGATAAGCAGCCTGTCCCATCCATCTCTTTGACACTATCGGCCTGTTGTCTAAAGTACTTACAGTTCCCTCCTCAAGAGAAGAAGGCCTGACATGGGGAGGCTGGGGGAGGGGAGGAAGTGAGGCATTTAGGACGGGGCACCCTGGCTGGCCTGCCTCCCCAGAGAGCAGGGACACAGTTTGCAGAGTGAGGAGGTGACCACCCCCACCCAGGGCCTGCCCTGTTTTTAGCTCAGCCCTGAGTGCTGGCAAGTTGGTCCCGCCCCAGCTCCCTACCTGGGGCCTCCTTTCCCCGGGGGAACCACTTGAAACCAAACCTTGTCATTCTCAAGTGGCCAGGGGAGAGTGTGAACCCGGGAAAGAGAGAGTGGGCAAAAGGGAAAGGCCTCCTGCAGCCGCTCAAACTGACCTCAGCTCTGCCCCTGGATCCTTTAAACCCCCACGTGCCTCTTACCTTTTTCTATAGGGCGGGTGCTCTGTTCCTGCGGGATGTGAAAGCAGTCTCAGAGAAGTTAGGTAACTCCCTGAGGGGCGTACATCTCGTCAGAGGTCTCAATGGGATTTGAACCTGCATCTCTCCCAGTCTGAAAGCTGACTTCTTACCCCGTTAACAAGGGTGTTTCATGCCCTATTATGAGAAATCATGTCAGTGAAGGATCGTCTGAGCTGATGTACAGCCGTTTTTTTTTAAGATTTTACATATTTATTTTTAGAGAGGGGGAAGGGAGGGAGAAAGAGAGGGAGAGAAACATCAATGTGTGGTTGCCTCTTGCGCGCCCCCAGCTGGGGACCTGGCCTGCAACCCAGGCGTGTGCCCTGACGGGAATGGAACCAGCGACCCTTTGGTTCACAGGCCGGCGCTCAATCCACTGAGCCACACTGACCAGGGCATTGTCTTTATTCATTCAATGAATACTTTCAGAGACTGGCCTCTGCGCCGGGATCTGCTCTAGGCGCTGGTGCTGCAGGCCTGGCCTCAGGAACTTCCCGTTTTCGGTAAAATATCCCCCAAGATTAAGCCAGATGGGCAGAGACCTTGGTAACCAGACTATCACTTCGGCCTCTGGGCCTCTTGATTTTGTCCAGTGGTGACGTAGGGTTTGGTAGCAGATAGAGGAGACCCGGGATAAACTGTCCTATGGCATGTGCCGTGGGGGCCAGACGTGCCGGGCACCTCCAGAACGTCACCCCCAGAAATTACATAACACAGAACACGGTATCTTTCCAAGAACCTCAGGGAAAATTCCCTCCTGGTTTTTAGCAAACATCCCCATTTGTTTGTCTTTTACGAATACTTTGGGCTCTTGTAAGTAACTATAATTCTCTCCTTGTTTTGGCAGTGAGGAAGCTTGGAGCCAAATATGTTTCTATTCGCTACACAGGATGTTCCAGTTCCGAAGACCGAGAAGCAAAATAGCCTAAAACCCTTCCTTATGCTGCCGGACCCCGTGGGGCAGGGGTTCGGACAGGGCCTGACAGGGCCGGCCCCTGTCTGTACCGCGACGCCAAGAGCTGGGAGCAGAGCAGCCTGAAGGCTCCTCACTCACGCGTGCGCGGCGGATGCTGGCTTCAGGCGGGGGGCTTCAGCCGCTGTCCCCGTGGGCTCTCCCTGGGGGTTCCTCACAGCATGGCTGCTGATTTCAACAGGGCGTGTCCTGGTATTACCTTTAATGACCTTGAGGCATTTTCTGACCGAGGAGGTCACACCACCTGACGCCCACCCCAGACCTGGCCTGTTTTTAGCTCAGCTCTTAGTGCTGGGAACATCAACCGCCCCCCGCCCCCGTCGCACGCGCACACACACACACACATTCTATTTGCCAGAAGGGAACCACGAGGTCCAGCCCCCAGTCAACGGCGAAGATCAGAACCCGCCTCATGATGGGAGAAGCAGCGTGGTTCTGGACACCATACAGGACAAAATTATTGCTGTGGCCTCTTGGAGAAAAACAGGCTGCCATGTAAGACCAATGGAATTCACCGCTGTGGGCTCGTCACTCTTGGCTTTATCGTGCTATTAATTGTACATGATTGCACGTATTTTTGCCGCCTAAGATTCTCTCTGGAACTAGACAGTAGATGGACAATATCTGTGATCAATGCTATGTTTTCTGCCTGCTTGTCACATGCATGGCGCTGTGCACGTAGACCCCGCCTTACACCTCCGCCAGGTTAATTCACAAATACCACTCTTAGCCGTGTTTTGCAGGTACGGGAACCAAAGCACAGGAAGTTGAAGACGTTGACCAGTTTGGCGTTGCGGAGAAGTGTCAGAGGTAGGGTTTCACTCGGGGGCTACCAGGCGCAGCTGCACCGCCAGGGGAGTCACCCTGAGTCACCCCACGCTCCTCCATTCTCGCCCTTGGAGCCTCAGTGCACACCAGGACCCTGACTTGGGGCTGTAACGTGAAGGCTACAGCAGACGCAGCCCTCTCCTCTCCCCAGACGTCTCCTCTGACCCTGAGGGTGTTCATAGACCTCTCCGTGTGCATCAGAGTTAACATGCTCTCCAGCTCAGATCAGCCAGCCTGTCCAGAATTTGGGAATTTGGCAGAAAGTCTCTGAGCACCCACTCCCTGCCAGGCCCTGCGCTCATTCTCGGGAATCTGGACACAAGACACCCAGTGTCACGTGGGCCTGAGCTCTGTTTGAGGGCAGGGACTGTTCCATTTTGGCCTTGTCGTTGGGCACACTATAAGCGCCCAGCATTGTGAATGGAGGACGTGAGAGAGTGTATCTGTTGTAGCAATGAAATCTCTGGTGAGTGACAGCCCTGTAATCCTCTATTTGCTCACCTGTAAAATGGGGACAATGACGGCTCCTGCACACCTCACACGGCTGGACTGGGAGTCTCGTCACTGAGCAGGTCTGTCTCCATGTTTGCAATGACTTCTCGAAAGCTCAAAGTCAAGGTTGGGGCCTACGCAGGATAATATGTAAAATGCGTAGCGTGCAATCAGCTCTCGGTAAACAGGGTGATAAAAGCCCTCTGGGCCTGGAACTCCAAGTTCAACTGAAGTTAATGGCAAGGGAGAGAAAAAGAAGGGAAAAAGCCATTGGTCTTCCCCCTTCCCACCTCTGGAGAAGGCAGCTTCGTCGCCAAGAGATGGCAGTTTGGGGAGTTGGCGGGGGGGGTGTTTCCAAAACAATTGGAAATCTCCTAAAAACTTTTTCTGGTAAACCCTTGATCTTCCGAACCAAGGTTTTTGGCTAAATGTCTTGAGTTTAGTGGGTCTAACAAATACAGGCAATGACCCTCCCATGTTGCAGCTCCATCGGCATGTGCCTGGCTGCGGGGTGTCGGGCGGAGAGGATGGGCGGCCCGTTTGAAGGCTGTAAGAACTCAGCTCGCCCAGCCAGGTGCCGCGCTCTCTCGCGCGGCCCAATTAGCACCAACCTCTTTCTATTTTTGATGTAGGACGTGGCTGGTGAGCCAAGGAGAAAGGAGATTTGCCTTACTTGCTCTTGGAAATAGCAAGAATAGTTGGCCCTCAAGACAAACCCCAGCTCTGGGCCTAAAAGCTAAGTCCAGATATGTTATATATTTATTCAAGGCAGCAATTGGCCAGGAAACGACTATAAAACACACATTTTGAATAAAAGGGAGATTTATGGTGCATTTGCGAATCTGAGTCATATCTCTCTGGCTCCCCAGGCCAGGATCCCTCTAATCACTAACATACCCCCAGCTTGTACACTCGGTGGGCACTGAATTGCTTCCTTCTGGTCCCGTCCCAGTTAAAGATGTGATGGGGATTGTGCTACTTTGTCTGACAGTCAGTAAATGAATTGCCGATTCATTCCGAGCTTAGACGGGGGCTGGTTTTTGCCTTGGGAAGAAAAAAAGTGGGGTCCTTTCATATGTATCTTTGATCAGTCGAGACTTGACAAATTATTTTCCTAGGAATTTCTCTATCCTTAATGCCATGGGGAAAAAATGGATTTACTCTAAAAGAATAGCTTTTATGTTTCAGAAATTAGAGCAATGTAAAAGCTTTTCTTGGGTCTCTCTCTCCTTCTTCCCCTCCCCTCTTCTTTCCCTTCAATTGTATTTTTCTCCAGGAAAAGAAGGCAGGTAGCAGATAGAGTTGGGGAAGGCTGGACCTTTGTTTTAGGGACAAACTTTAACCTGAAGAATATCTGAACTGTGTTCTGCTGGGATTCAACTATTCCACAGCTATCTCATGCCCATGGCTTCGACCTTCAGTTAATCTCGAGGGAGAGGTCTGGGACCAAAGATCTCCAAGTTCTTTCCATGTCAAGGTTTTGATCAGCTGTGGTGCAGTCTACAAGGAAAGGATGCTTTGGAAGTATCGATGGTCCAGGCTGCATTGGGCAGCTGGGCATTGAGGTAAACCACCCCTGTAAGTGACGTGCTCTGAGGGTTTGTGCCCTGCTCAACCCGCACAACTGTGGCAGCTTTGAGAGGGAACTCACAGAGGTGAAGGAAAGCTCGGGGAACCATAATTATAATAAAGGGACAGTCTTGGGGATCCAGGTGGAAGGAACTAAAAAAAAGTTTAGACAGACACTAGACCCGTGTGCACTGGCAGTTTCACTCTCTTTCTCTCTCTCTCTCAAAGCTCTCTCTCCTCTCTCTGGAGGAAAAAGAAAAGATATAGAGAGAGAAAAATAGAGACCGTAAACCTTAGGTCAAGCACCCCTAACCTCTGACCTACGGGAGGTAAGGTCTCGGATGAACAGTTTTACTCTCTGCTTAGGTTTTTCTCAAAGCAGACCCTAAAACATGGATTTGGGGGCAGCGTTTCTTTTGGGCAAGCAGGTGAGACGTGACATGAGGAGGGGGAGAAAAAATACCGTGGATCGTGATGATAATGTTAACTACCGATCCCTCTTCTTCTTAGCTAACAGCTATCGAGCGTGTCTTCTGCACCACATAACGTGCTGGGTGTTTGCTGTACTTGTCTCCCGGGACGCTCACTAGAGCAACTCCCTAGGGTAAGTGCTCTTATTATCCTCATTTCATAGATGATTAAATGGAGGGTTAGAGAGGTTAAGTGGATTGCCGAAGGTCACAGAAGCAGTAAGTGGCCCAGTGAATTGTCTAAGCCAGGTCAGTTAGAGAACAAAGGTGAGATTTTTACAACTGCCTGGCTCCGTGCGTGCGTGCGTGCGCGCGCGCGCGCGTGTGTGTGTGTGTGTGTGTGTTGCATTTGCTAACAAGAAGATAATAGTTTACCCCAGGACAGCAGCCTGACCCTGCAAGAGGCGTAAGAATGGAAGCAGCAGTCCCAGGAAGTGGGGACAGAGAACAGCATTAGGCATGTCCTGGCTTTGAGGTGGAACATCGTGTCATTAGCACTGGGCTGACTTGTCCTGTACCCAGCTCTGTCACTGACCGGGCAGATGCCACTCCTTGATAGACTGCCGTCCCTTCCTCCTCAGAGTAGAACAGGGTGTCCCACTTTCCCCAGAAACGCCATTTGATCAATGACCAAACAATGAACCTAGATTGTATCTTAGTAATTAATTCTATTTCTAACCACAAAGATAATTCATCACCATCATCACCCACAAAAAATGAGAAATATCCAATAAAACAAAGAAAATTTTAAAAATCACAGCACCAGCCCTGACTTGGGTGGCTCAGTGCGTTGGGTGTCGTCCCGCAAACCAAAAGGTCACTGGTTCGATTCCCAGTTAGGGCACATGGCTGGGTTGCGGGCCAGGTCCCCGATTGCAGGTTTGCTAGGGGCAACTGATCTGTATTTCTCTCCCTTTCTTTCTCTCTCCTTTCCCCTCTCTCTAAAAATTAATAAATAAAACCTTTAAAAAACAAAAAAAACCCCAAAAAACAAAAAACACATCGTCTCGCCACTGTTATTTGTTGTACCTATGAACTGGATTTTTTTTTCTTTCCGTAAGAATGTAGGTGCATTTAATAAAACTGAGAAGCTACTTATAACCAGCTTCTTTACTCACACTGTATGTTAACTATCTTCTTTAAGTTACCTTCACAAACGTGTTTTTCGATGACCTTGTGGTATGCCATTGTACGAGCGTGTGCTGATCTATTTAACCTACCCCTTATCATGGGATTATAAGTCTGTCTCCAGTTTTTAGAGTTAAGAAAATTTCATAATGAACTTCACAGGAAAGAAATACTTATGGGCAATCCTGATTATTTCCATTCTCCAAAGCGGAATTATCAGATTAAGTGATTGGCACAATTTTATGGTTTTTAACATATTTTGCCAAATTCTCCTCCCAAAAAGTCTTACTTATTTTCATTCCATCTGGCTGTCTAGGAGATGTGCTATTTTCTCATTAGTGACAGGTAAGACAATGAGTGAAAACGATATTTAACTTGCATTTCATTGATGGAAGTCTTTCTTTGCAAGCATTTAATGAGCATCTACTGTGTTAGTTGCTTAAATGGACATTTCCACAGGTATCATGTCACTTAGCCCTCTCAACAGGAATGTTGCATGCAGTGAACGAGGAAGCCAAGCCTCGGAGCAGCTTGGGTTGCATGCTGAGCTCTGTCTGTGCGACACTAGGGGTTCTCCCAACGCCTCTGAGCTCAGGAATACTTATGAAACTCAAGGTGCTGGGAGCCTCCTGCCCCGTAACTGGGAGTCCCACACTCAAGTGCTCAGTGTTGGACCAGGAGGCCAGGAAGATATGCTCTTCTCCCAAGTACAACAAAGCAGCCGACCCACTCGCACGCATATCCAGTGTGTCCTCTGCAGCCAGGGGAACCAACACGATTGGTAGGTCTTCTGTGAGTAAAGGTATCTACCATGCAGGGTGGGACCTTAACACCTGCCGATTGAATAAATGAATGATGCAGACTAGGTGAATGCCACACATTCCCGAATCGATACCCCATTTCTCCATCATCGCTTCTGCCTCGGGACCTTTGCACAAGCTATTCCCTCCACCTGAAATGCTGTTACTCACAACTTTTCACCTGGCTGATTCCTACTCATCATTCAGAGTTGGCTTAAAAGTCACCTCTGGCAGAGCAGGTTAGGACCCCTCGTCTTACCCTGTTGTGGCATCATGAGCTCACTCTGCCTCGGCAGTTCCTCCTGCGTTTGCAACCCATTGATTATGCAACTACCTAAGAGCTGTTTTCTCTCACTAAACCGTAAGTTCCAGGAGGACACAACCTCCACCACTTTATTCACCCCTGTGTCCCCAGTACTTGTGACATGTCTAGTCCAGAGCAAGCATCCACTAAATATATTACAGAAATAGTAGTAATTTGTGTTCTGCTTCTTGACATCTAATCAATGATAAAACTACAGGAACTTGCAGCCATCACATCCTTATATCTTTGTCATCACTGTTTAGAGCCCGAAGAGGTTAACCTGCCTGTGTTACGGAATGAGAGTGTCCCTTTTCTGATCCATGAAACCTGCTCTGAACATGGTTTTTAATGATTTTCCAAGGGTGGCGACTCTTTGAGTGCTGGGGGTGGGGCTGTTAATTTGGTATTCTTGTAATGTTCTTATAAAGTGTAAGCCTGACAGACAGCCTTGTATCACTGGTAAATTCATTTGGAAGACAGTTTTTTCAAAAGTCACCATTTTGTGTATGAACCCATCAGAACAAATATCTCTTTGGAGGACAGTCAGAACTTAGTCAATGAAACTGTACTAATTCATTCTCTGTAGCGACAAAAATTGCCATTGATCTAGTTTCTCCTTTGTACTTGAAAAAGGCTGAATTGTCATTTCTTTATAATTAATTCACACTTCTTGGGAATTCTTCGACTACGAAAAGTCCCAGAGGGATCTGATGTAATCGACACACCAGTTACTCCTGTTTCCAAGGGATGTGACATTCTTGATAACTGAGATTAAAACCATTTTGCAGGACTAACTTACCAATTCGCTGCTCTGTTCCGCCCATATATGTTACACAGGACCAATTCACAAATCCTAAATGTGTGGATTTCAAGTAAATATCCACTGATGGTCCATAAAGTCAGGAGCATGGGGGCCTCCAAAATACTCAACTCGGGCAATTAATCAAAGAAAGAGATCCTTCAGAAAGCCAAGTATTGGGTGTTACCTATAGCATGGCCAATACCATTTTTTGATCAGTTGGGATTCCTGATTGCTTTTCTTTTCCAATACTGACACAGTTTCAATGAAAACAAAGAGCTCCATTCCAGGGATATAAGCCCGTGGATACATATATATTCAGCTCCATCACACTCAAGTTCAAGGGATTCTAAATACCTTGAAACAAGCAAGAGAGGGCAGATGGGGTGAAAAATTCACCTGTAAGACAACTCCTTCTTTCTTCCTCTAAGTTCCCTTCTATGCAGTCAGTAGAAAGAATCAGGGGGAAAAAAAAGGGTGTTCAAGTCCCTTGTACTTTTTTAAGCACATAGTATTTATTAGGCATTAATTGGCACACAAATATACGAAATGAGTACTTAATTCTCACCCTCCCCCCTTAGCAACATAAAAAGACAAAATCGCTTAAAGACACTCACGTACAAACATACTCACACACTCTCACGTGCTTGGACATACTCGGCCTCTCATATTACCCTGTTCTTTTTATTAGGGTCAGTTAAAAAAGATTTTTTTTTTTTAAATCAAGAAAGCAAAGCACATTCGAAAGGAAAAAAAAAAAAAGAACGCAAACTTGGTTTTGAGTATCAATAAAATTAAAAGCTCTTGGCCAGCTCCCATGCTGGATTTCATGTTATTACTTAATTAGAACTCCTATTTATAAATAAATAGTACCAGTAAAATATTACATCTGAAGAACCCTGCAATAACGTTTTACTTACACACTTTTTTTTAATACTGTTTTCTGCTTTCCATAACCACAGCGTGGTGTCGGCGTTTGGTGTGATTTCCTTGGAGAGAACTGATCGGTGAGCACGTCTTGCCTCTTCGTTGGGATTGTGGGTTTTGCTTTTGCATCCAGTTGGGTTGTCAAGAGGTTTGGAGGCTGGGGCTGGCTTTGGTTTTTATCAGGACGAATATTTGTTTTGGCTTTTTTGCCACTCTTGTCAGCACGGGGCTTGCCCCTTGCTTATCACAGTTCTGCCCACATGTAAACCAGGGCTTTTTAAGTTTTTCAAAGCAAGCCTTCCGGCCCGGGAAGCTATAGGCCACGTTTTAGCGACAGATGGCTGGAGAGACCCAGGGCCGGGAAGACGGGGGCACTGAGTAAGATATGGCGCCACACGGAGTCCAAGGTCACCCTGACTCCCCCCGGAAATCAAACTGGGTTCCGTGATGACAGGGAAGGTAGGACACAATCAGAGAAAAGTTGGGCACATACGGGACCTTTTCAGAAACAGCACATGGCAGAGGTAGGTCATTTCTTAGTCAAGGGGAAGGTGGCGAATTTAGGTTTTAGGGGTGGTTTATAGGAAGGGAACCCCACAAGTACATACTTTGAAACATACTTGCCTCAGACCTCCCCCAAAATAAGGGACTGGGTCCCGTTAAGAAAATTGAAAGAAAAAAATATATTATTATTTATTATATAACAATGTCAACATTAACACCAAGACAGGAAAAGACTCCAACTCCGCATTAGGATAAAACACTCAATGAGGCAAGACTTTCTGGAGACCAAAAAAAGGGAATCAGGGAGGACCTCTAGAGGTGGCGTGAACGTGGCCCACTGATGAGTGTGGTGGCCATGGAGGGGATGGGACTCATCTCTTTTCCGTTTTTTTTTTTTTGTTTTGTTTTTTAAAGCTTTGAGATGAAACAACAAAGTCACATTTTTTGAATTGTGGTTTCGGGCTACTGATTAAATCAGTGTCTAGGGGATTCTCGAGTGCAGACGTGAACATGGGGTGAAATGGAGAATCTTGTCCGTGGGGTTCTCTCTGCTACTGTCTCTCTCCCTCTCTCCCGCGCGCGCGCTCTCTCTCTCTCTCTCTTTCTCTCTCTCTCTCTGTCTCCTCTCTCTCTAGCAAATGTCTGTTAGGAAGCGGGCCTCGCTTTAGCTATTCTCACTCCACTCTGGCACCATGCCAACCCCATGCACAGAGTGGTACTGGTGTGGGGACAGGGTCCTCGGCACGCCATGAGAGTAGAGGAACTCAGATGGCTGAAGGCTGCCGGGGGACTGCAGGCCAGTCTGAGGCCCACACTGCCTGACCACAGGCTGGTGGGCCACGGAGGTCTGGTGCTGGAACATTCCCTCTCCGAGCTGTGGGGAGCCGTGGTTGGCAATGCCAGCCAGCCGGGGGACCAGAGGCCCCGAGGTGAAGTGAGCAGAGAAGTGTTGGTAGGGTAGCCTGTCCATGGGCTGCACGGTGGTGACCGTGCAGCTGCTGTAGGAAGGCATGCTGGGCCACGCGTTGCAGCTGATGTCCTCCAGGCTGGGCACCGGCTCGCTGGGCGGCGCGGAGCTGGCGTACATGCAAGCCTGCCGCTGGGCTGATTCTGTCCTGTAGGAAGCACTCAGGCCCTGCTGCTGCGGGTAGCTGGGGCGGTAGAACGGGTCCTCTTCACTGGGCGACGTCTCCATGTAGGGCTTCTTGTAAGGATGGTCCGCGGTGGAACATTCTTCGTCTGCTAAGACAGGGGGAGAGAGAACCATGAGGCCAGGACCAGCCACCCGACAGCTAAAGGCGGGGACCGCCATTGGGCCAAAGGCCCAAAGCGTCAAGTGTCTGAGGACTATAAGCCCCAGACTCCATTCTGCTGCAAAGAAGGGGACCGTCATGGCGACGACCTTGGCCATGGAGTCCTAAGCGAACACCTGGACCTTTTGGAGCTCAGTTTCTTCATCTGCAAGATGGAAAGGGTCATAATCGCATTTTTCTACCCAGGAAATTGTTAAGAATGAAATAGGAGAACGTGTTTTAGTCCAGAGCTTGGTACAAAGAAACACTCAAGAAATAAGAATTATTTGGTGTCATTATCTCCCCTCCTGTCAACCTACCTGCACATTCCACAAAGGCAGGGTGTTCCCAGAACCTGATTCATATGTGGTAACACAAATAGTAATAAAATCAACAATAACAGTCAAAACAATAGGTAGTGTTTTAAGTACTCTCCATAACGCGCTTAATCTTCACAACAAGCCTGTGAGGGGGGTCCTCCTATTATCCCCACTTTACAGAGGAGAGAGAGGAGACACAGACAGGTTAACACACTTGCTAAGGTCTTACATGGCTGACAGACAGCGGAGTTAGAGTCGGAATCCAAAGTCTCTGCTCTCCAGAAACACGTGCTAGGAGAAGGCATGCAACAAATATCTCTGCAATGGATGGAAGGATGGGTGGACAAATGGATGGGAGCGCGAATGGAATGAATGCATTTCCAAGTCCTTTCCCGATGCCTTGCACAAGCAAGTGCCTAGTGAATACCTGCTGAGTCAGCACAAATGACTGTCGCTGGTTTGTGGCTGAGCAAAGCCCCTTCCAGTCTCTGGGCATGGGCATTCCCTAGTGTGGGGCAGTGGAGACAGTTCTGACCCCTTCGTGCTCACTGACCGCCTTGCAAACTAACAAAAGCGTTGGCCTCTCTCCTAGGAAAAAAATAAATAAATAAAGGGCTGTTTCCTTGAACCTCTCGAATCTAGACTCCAGGTTAAGGAGTCTAGACCTGTCTGGCTTTGAACCTGGTTTTTCTACTTCATATCCGTGGGATATCAGCATCCACCCTCACAGAGACTGGCTTTTTCTCATCTCCAAATCACAGTTAGTAATACTCCCCTGGGCGGCTAAGAATTCAGTAAGATCGAGCGCGTAAACCTCCTGATGTGGGCCCCTCAAGGGCGGCTCTTGGGTGAGCATCACACCACCAATCAGTCTCGTGGCAGGTCCTGTCTATAACAACACACCCCACGTGTTTCCTTTGGGGGAGCGATACTTGAGAATTTCTACCGAGGTGTAAACCTCAACCCAGATCCGCTCCTGCGTCGGGATTCTACCCCTCCACTGGAGATTTTTCTTTCCTCATCTTCCAGTGTCTTTCTAATCGATGAATGTTATGAAATATGCCTGTCTTTAGAGGGTGTGAGGAAAAATGAAACACCAGGACACCTCTGCCACGCACTGTGAGGGATAGACGGTGAGAGGGCAGGGCGCAGGGCTCAGCGAGGGGAGGAAATGGCAGCTGTCCCTAAGGGCTCACTGCTAAGCGACCTTCCTTTCATCGCCTGGTCATTCCTCCAGGTGGCTGCTCTCACTCCTGTCTCACAGGCAGAAGCCGAGGCTCTGGAAAGTGACCCACCCACGGTCCTGCGTCTGGGAAGGACAGAGGCGGGCCTCCCAGCCTGGTCTGACCGACTCTGCCTACCACACCTTGCTGCTAGCTCTCTCGATTTCTGCTACCCAACACCACTCACCCAGTCATTCAACAGGCATTCCTGGGACCCTACCAAGTGCCCAGGTCCCGTGCCAGGTGCTGCAGACAGAGCTGTCAGTGGGTAGTCGTGGCCCTGCACTTGGCACACATCCGTGGCCCCTCTCCCTTCTTTCCTGAGCAGTGAGGGTGGGATGCTGACCCTCTGCGGTCAGAAGGGGCCCTCAAACACAAAGTTCCAAACTAGTCATTCGCCCCTCAGTAAATCCTTGGACTTTGGACTGCATTATTACAAAACAGCTCCCCGGCTTGGGGACGGTAGCCTGGCTGCGGGTCCCACCCCACACCGCCACTTGCATCATTCTCCCAGTGACTCCCACAGGTAAGTCAAAAGTCTCCCGAGCAAAACAGCTATGCTAGGGTGGTACCCACTGAACAGCCAGCAAACTTATTTTCAGCTAGATTCTTTCTGGGACACATCTGGGACCCATAGGACGCTCGAAGATTTGGCCAAAAAAAAAGTGAAAAGGGCAGTCACTCTTCCAGGTGTTCTGTCTGCGTCACGCCAGATGTTTGAAGACATCCACATTTTTCACCTTTCAACTGGGCGTTCTTTTGGCATCTTGAAGACATGGCTACACTCAACTTTTTTTTTTTTTTTGGTCTTGGTCACTTCCTCCCTCGATTTCTTCCCTCCATTCTCGCTTCCACCCCCAGATCCATAAATCGGAATGTTTCCATTGTCGCTGGAATCAGAACCTTCGGGTTTTCCGTTTAACCAGGGCGTTCCCTCTACAATATAATAGAAAGAGCAGCTGCTGCAGGGTACCCTTGGCAAGGGGGGGGAAAGGAAAAAAAAAACAAGGCAAACGAACCATTCTGGAGTTTCTGATCCCCTTCCAGATTTGTTACAAGTAAAAAAGGAAGAATAATATGAAAAAGGCTGGAGCTCATTTTGGAAAATCATAAAATTACACATTCCAGTCTTTAATACCCCGAAGATCTGATGCAGAGTCCCAAGAAAAGTCCGATGCTGGCTCATTGATGAAAGCAGGTCCGAGGACTCTCAAATTCCTCTCGAACCTCACCACGTTGTAAAGAAATTCCAAAGCAAGCATCCAAATTTCAGGTTGTGATAAATGCTTTGGATGTAATCCCTGCGTTTATTTTGGTTATGGTTTGGTTTTTGTCTTTTTATTGGGAGCCTGATAACTGACGAACAGCAAAGACCCCTGTCCCAGCCGAGTCATGTTTACCTCCTACGGTTAGGGAAGGGGCCGCAGTCACGGGTCCCGTCCTGGATGAGATGAGTCCGACAGCTCCGCTTCAGAAGGCGGTGTGAGAGCAGTGGTCCTGAACCCAACTGCGTTATCTCAGAGCGGCAATAAAGCTCTTCCTGAGTCTGACCACCGATCACTGCGGAGCACTGGGAAAAACCGCGGTCCCCTGCACTTTTCTGGATGCTACTGATTCTGGGAAAAAGTGGCTTTAATGATGAATCCAGAACAGAGATTTTAGGGCACAGAGTTATGTGTCTGGCTCTCGCTGGCTAAGTGACCTTGGATGAACCACTGGGACCATTCCAGTCTCGGCTCTTGACTATACCTGATGATAATACAGAAATTTCGTGTAGGAATTGAGATGATAAGTTCAGTCGAGTTTCTGTCCATCTTCCTTGAACATAAGGTAACTGTTTAAATCTTATCTGTCTAAATAACTGGGGTCTACTCTCTTTTACCTCTTTTCCCCCTTGGAAGAGTGGACAGATGGCTTGGTGAAGGTCGTCCAATACTTGAAGGTATTTGGGTGGATTCCAGAGCTGGGAAACACACAGCTGCTTTCAAATCACTAATCCCATTGAACAAACATCGTCACTATTCCCAAATGGGTCATTTCCCTTGGCGACTGAGTTCATTTGGGCTGAGACCCGAGAGGGAGTGGTGAGCAGCCAGTGTTGGTGAGCGAGCTTCAGCAACACAGCAGCGAGACTCTACCGTCCAGGCCTCTGACTCACCAAATAGTGCTCTTCCTGCTGCAGA
>PVJD01017776.1:0-16516 GCA_004026545.1 Mormoops blainvillei | reverse complement strand
CAAGGGGAGAAAAAAGAGAGGAAAACAATGGGGTCTCTTTTCCCAGTTCCTCTGGTTAGAAAGATGAGGTCGACGGGTTCTTTAGGAGTTTCAGCTGCTGCAGCCTCTGCCGCCCAGCTCCACGACTGAGGCTTCTCTTAAGTCAATGCTACGAGAGGAACAGGGAAAAATCCTGGAAACCCACTGTTAGGCGGGTTGCTGCTCCAGGTGTTTCCACTCCCCTCCACTGTCCTGCTCTGCTTTTCAAAGTAACTGCTTTTTGTATTTGGTCTGGAAGTTTTAGCTGTAATAAATAAGAAGGATAGGCTACAGTGAGTAGGCTTACTCCAGCGTGGCCAAAAATAGAGGCCCAAAAAGCATTATTTAAAAAAAAAAAACACAACTATCCATGGAATCTGGATATAGGTACATATTTATGCCAATATGACAAATTATGTAATGTAAGGCCAAAAATAATCAGTTTCAAAGCATACCTTATAACAAGTTGGATAATTCCCAATCTCCTTATAAATATTTTTTTCTTTCTGTATAGAAAGTGCCGCTTCATCAAACCTAAAGACAAAACAAAGAAACGTAGGTACCTGCGTACTATGGCTCCTACCTGTCGCTGCAGCCTTGGGGAGTGTCCAGCGGGAGCTGGGTTCCCCTGCATTTAGCTGCCACTGCCGATCCAGGACCTCCTAGCCAGGCCCGAGCTCAGCTGCCATGATGGATATGTACTCCTTGGATGGGATTCTGGTGTTCAGTTTACTCTTTGTTTGCACCTGTGCCAACTTCAAGAAAGCTCCTCATCTCAAAACCTGGCTACTATCAAAGAGGGGAGTTCGGGTGTGCTTTGCAAAGCTGCTGTGATCAGGCGGCATGCTGCTGTGGCAATCACCTGAGTCATCCTGGCCTTTTACATCCTGTTTATGAAATAAACTCCAAAGCATCCATCTTATCAACTGCCAGCCAAGAGGACAAGGGCGAAGAACCTCTCCGGGACTGGGGCCCAGCGTATGAGAGTTCGGCTAAAATCACCCAAGTCCCCAGGGTGACAACACAGCATCTGCCCCTCCCATATGTGAAGAAAACTCATGTTCACTAGCATTACTTATGTATCGGGGGACTCCAGAAAGCCAACTTCCTTAAATCAGTCCTCGCAGACAGCATATAATGTCCAGATAAATTAAACCCCTCGGTGATAACATTGCATACCTCCCGCTTAAAAACCTGCCATCTATTTTGTTTCTCAGCCCTCACCAGGATCTTCTCAAACTGAAGATCATTAGGGAAGGACACAAGCTGTATTCAGATCCCTTGGAAAGAGAGAATGTTCAAGACTTGACTTTTTTTTCCCCACTGTTTTTAGACTTGGCAGATTGGAGGAGGGTGGGAAACTGGGTGGGAAACAGGACTTGTACAATGCCCAGAAATATTTTGGCTTTGGAAATTTATCTTTCCTATACCCAATCTGGCAACATAACAGAGCGGCATGGTCTGCATTGCAAAATGAGAACAGATGAAATCACTGTGCTGTGTACTGGGAGCTGGAGAGTTTTGCCAAGATAACCTGGGCCTACATAAGATTTGGGAGTTTTCTGTCTGTGATGAGACCGGAAAGCAGTAACTCAGATAAGAAAAAATGTTCTGTTCACCAGTATCCCCAAAAGGAGACTCACCCAACAAATGGTACATGAAGATCAATCCACTGTTTCTATTGCCCTAAGCCTTTTTATATTTTCTAAATTACTGAATGCTAAATACTGTTACTCAGTTTTAAATGCCACCACTAGGGGAAAGAGAAATGATTGGATAAATAATTGTTTAATATATTTGCAGCTAGGGTAAAAGAAATAAATCTAGTATATTAAATCTTAAACTGGTAAAGCCATCTAGTATATTCATTCATGTACTGGTAAAGCCATCTAGTATATTCATTCATGTACTAGTAAAGTCATCTAGTATAAATTAATTATGATATTAGATGGAAATTTTATCATATTATCTATGATACAAACTCATTGTTTAAATCTGGATTATTATGGCTATTTTTAGGTGATTACTTGTTTCTCTTGGCCAACTCTTAATTTTCTTCAAATCGCAATCTTCTTTAGGTGTCCTTCATAAATTCTGTATTAAAAGAAAATGAGAAATTCAAATAAGTAAGAAAAGTTGCTGATATCTATAGGCATATTTGGAAAATTCATAGACTGCATGAATAAAATGAGGATGTTTTTAAAGTAAAGGAAAACAAAGACTTGCAGCTGGATTGATGACTTTTCCATAGAGTATGGTAACTCCTGCGCAAACCATTTTAGATGATTCAAAATTTGAGCATGAGACTTCTACATCCCCTCATCCTTTTATCATCAAAAAGATCAAATATCACATTTTTGAAACCCAGAACTTTATTTTTTAAAAAATTTGGTCTAAAATTATTATAAAAAGCAAGTACGTACATAGGTCTACCAGTTGCATTGTCTGTTGGAGTAAAACTTGACTGTGGACAAGTTAGCTGTGCTTGACCTCCGTGGGGCAGTAAATTATCTTTTGTCTTACTCCAAAAGGACAAACACTGCTAGGAAGTTAGCTTTTGAAATGGGCATTTCAGTCTTTGAGGATTTTTCAAAGTATAGAAAGTCATCCCATAAACACTACATGTCTAATCATCTCAGAGCTGTGGCTGTTACCTCTTCAGGAACTTGTTCACAGAGTAAATTTCAACGATTCATAGGTTTTCCATGGTCGTTTCTCAGGATCCTTCACATGAGAGAAAGGAAAGGGGAAAGAATAGTTCTGCCTCACAGCTGTGAGTTTGGGACCTGCTGGCCAACGGGTGTCCCTCCCTGGAAATACAGGTTCAGAATGTTTGCACTTGTTATTGTGTAACTTTAATGACTTTTGCTTTCTAAAAGGGCTAATGTATCTAAGCTTGGTGTTTAGAGCTATTTCATATTTTAAACGAAATGCATTTCACAGTTCTAGTTATTCAAACCAACTTTCACAGCTTCCTGGGTGGGTCATCTTGACTCTTGAATTGTAATATTTTGAGATGTTTTCACTCCAGAATATACCAAAAAGTGCACATAGTGAAGGCAATTTATAGCAAAAAAACAAACAAACAAAATACACAGCTTATTTCACTTTATATAAACAGATAAACAGAAGCTTATTTAATTTATTACTTTGCTTGATGTGTCGTATTTTTGACTGAAAATTGTAGAAAGTGTCCCTCTAAGACAGTCTTTTAGGAGTGAAAGAATGAGGATAGCAATATCTCCCCAGATTCAAACTGGCATCACCATAAACCCTGAATGCCGGGGTAGGATGAAGTGAACTTTTCATAGTTGAAACACAATTTTTTATTCATCATTGTCTGCACAAATCCTTAAAAATAAAATTTCCTTCCCTACAAAAAATAAAAAATAAATGTAAAACAAGGCAGGTCCAAATGATCTATAGCAGAGGTCATTGTATTTGATATTACAGTTTTTTAGAGAAATAAAGAAGATATCAGACATTTTAGCAACTGTTCCATAGTCCATGTTTCCATGAGTTCTGCTCATATGGCTTGTCTTTTAAATGCTCAACTTACCTTTTTGGCATCAAACAGACAGACAAAAGCAAGAGAACTTATGGCTAGGTTACTCTGAATGGAGAGAATCCTCCATCCTCTCCATTCTCCAAAGTAATCAAGTCTGGCAACGATCATTCTTTAAGCAGTATCTTCCAAATTCAACAAACTGCTTTATGAGTGTTTAGGAAATGTATTAGGGAGACAAACCCTCAATTTAATCATCCCAGATTTATTTCCTTCCACCAAAAGGCCATCCAGATGCCCTGCAAGCACTGCTTCCCGCTGAAGAATTATTTCTCCCACTCTGTCCTCACTGTCACATGCTCACCACTTCCTCAGTGAGCCCCAACAGCACCTGGTGCCGAAAAGAGCAGCAGTGAAGGGCACACAGAGCGAGGCTAGAAAAGTCCTTCCTGCTGCCTTTGATCCTCTCCATTCCTCTTTTTCTGTCCACTCTCACTCACTTCCCTTTTCTTCCATCCCACTCAGATGACAGCATGAAGAGGAAAGGATCACCAAAAATCTTCCTCTGATCCTCCAAGGCCCTACTCCTTTCTTCCTCCCCAACCCTAATCCCATTAGACCCTAGTCAGATCATCATCTCCCAATAAAGCTGTATTATACTGGGGTTGGCAAAAGTAGGTTTACAGTTGTGAGGGCATGAAAGAGTTTATCCTTGTATTATTACTTATTTATTAATGATTGTATTATTTATGTGTATTCTTTGTATTATCATTATTGTTGTTATTTCAAAAGCAGGTACTGTACACTGTTAGGATATAGAGGGAGAAAGGTGTTGCTGTGACTCAAATTAAAAATACAACATATTTTTCTGTACTTTTCTGTTGTATTACTTTTTAAAATATTTGTGTTAAAAATACACTAGAGGCCTGGTTTAACTGACATTATGAATTAATTTGAGTTTTGTGTCTGTGCCCTGTCAACTTACTGCCTCATAATATAAGACTCACTGGAGAAATGAATTCTGAATTTCCAAACTTGCTAAATTGTGGGAACAAAGTTGATTTATAAGTTGGGCATGGGAGCAGAATTCTAGATTTGTCCCCCAAGATTCTCACTCATCACATACACTCCCTGTATAACCTCCCCTTGAATGTGGGCATGACTTCTGAATATGATGAGATATCACTCCTGTGTGGATTCTAAACAACTGACTTTGAATGAAGCAAAGAAACACTGACCGGATGAGCCTGACTTAATCAGTGAGCCCTTAAAAAGTTAGAAATTGGGTGTCAAGAGAGCTGTGTTCTTGCCAGCCTTTAAACAGTAGCGAGCTACCATGTTGTAAATCACCCAGAGGGCATATGCCAAGGAACTGCAGGCACCTCTAGAGCTGAGAGTGGCCCCTGGCCGGCAGCCAACAAGTAAACACTGTGGCCCACAGGTGCAAGAACAGGAATTCTGCCAAAAACCAAGGAATGAATGAGCAAGCAAGGAATGAGGTCACAGTCCCACCTGACACTGTGATGCCACCTTGGAGAGATCCTGAGCAAGGAATCTGGCTACACTGTGCAAGACTTCTGACCTATAAAACTGAGAGATGATAAGTGAATATGGTTTTAAGATGCTAGGATTCTGGTTATTTGTTGGGCAGAAACAGAAAATATAGGAGGATTACAGGTATCTGTATCATTTTTAATTGTCACCATGAGCTTATCACAGATCCTGTTTAAAAAAAAAATCACAACATTCTATGACCACAATGTCCCAATTATATCATTCTAGTTAGAAATCTCAGTATTTTAAGCTTTTTATATATTATACTATTAAGGCTACATTCTGAACACATGAAATAGTATTTCCATGTGCTAATACCTATCTAGCAAAACAGCCGTCCAAGATACTTTACGCTTATATGGGTTTGTATAAACTACATATATATAACTACATAATATATATATAAATTAAATTTGCTAAAAGTCCATAAAATTGACATATAAACCATCAACTTTCGAATGTATCCAGAAAATTATTAATTACTTATAATGAAAATCAGAGGTAATTCTTAATACTCCTAGAAAATAAAATGTATCTGGTTTTGCTAAAAAGAATTTTTATCTTCCTGTAATTCAGAAATAAAATGTAAGCCCCACAAAAAATATGTGCATATGACAGGAATTTGTCATCAGACTTCACTCAACTGAGCTTTCAATGGACACCTCCCACACAGTGACTCAACGGTCTTCTTTGGGCCCCAACTACCTACTGAACTCCAAAACACATTTTTAACTACCAACAAGGGCTTTCATCCAATTCATCATATTGCCAACAAAACTTATCATCATCCCCAATAAACCCAGGCATCACACGATACAGAACACAGTTATGCAAGGCAGAGACCTAATGGTTATCCTCAGATAGTACCCTCCCACCTGCCCCACAAACATCCAGCCTCCCTGCGTTTAGAATCTAGTGGCTGTCTCAGATGATTGACGGGAAGAAGTACTTTTGTTTGCTAAGTGGGTCTTAGAAGTGGGAGTAAGGTAGGGGTGGGGGTGGTTAACTGGAATGAAAGTTGGAGGAGATTCAAGACTGTGGTTTAATAGGTAAATGCTACACTCACCTCTTCCCAGGACCAAACTAAAATTGCAACTAAATTATAGAAAAATCATCCTGAATAACCAAATGAAAACTAGCTGAAGAGAAGTCTTATAACCAAGGGTTTATAGAAGAAGCCACACTGAGACTGGTGGGAAGGGTAGAGATGGAAAAAGGGCTGGCCCCTCTCCTACGGATGGTGCCTGAGGTTCTGGAGAGATATCTCAGCTGCAGGGGGATGCCCCTGAAAAGTGTGAGGTCTAACCCCCAAGTCAGGCTCCCCAGCTCATAGCACCAGAGATGGAAAAAATCACCCACATAACATCTCGCTGTGAAAAGTAGTGGGGTTTCTGCCTGCCAGGGAAAGGCAGGTGTCTGCGAGAGACACAGGCACTCTCTTAAAGGGCCAACGCACAAAATTTTGTACACAGCCACTCATCCTGGGCTCCAGCAGAGAGAGGATGGAGAAGACTAGAGGCACATGAGGAGAGTCTGGGATTTGAGGGTCTGGGAAAGAGCTAAAGGGATGATCACCAGGATCCCTGTGCCGTGTCACCCACCCATACTGCAGACACCACCTATTTTGGCCGGAGCACTCCCCTCCATGCGGAATCAGCCTGGAGGAAAGCCCGACTCCCTGGACTGCAACTCACGCCACCCTGTGGAGCTTACACCCTGCCAAGAAGTACAGCCAGAGGCTCTTTCAGTGACTGAGCCTAACGGGTAGCAGCAGGTGGAGGCAGGAGGCATATCTCACTAGGGCGCCTTGACGCTTTTGCTGACCTGCCCGCACCAGCCACTGAAGATAAAAGCCAGCCGCGGTGTGCAGTATGGTCCTTCCTGCACACACCCAGGCCCAGCAGAGGCAGCCCTAAAATGTGGATCCACTGTAGCTTCAAACAGGTAGGCAGGGGACGGTCACAGGCAGCATCCTACATTGGCTTGCACCAGGGTCCCTTCCAAGAGGCTCAGAATCAGCACACCCAGAGGCCAGCTTCAGATGGCACCAGAGCAGAATCCTGTAAGATTCACATGCAGCGCATCCAAAGGGAGATCTCAGCAGGCACCCAATCCTGCAGAGAGGAATTCTGCTTTGAGTGGTCGGCACCTGCACATTAGCTCACACGGCATGGCTGGGGCTGAGCCTCACAGTCAGCCAGCCCAAGGGCTGATCCCACGCATGAATGGGCCAACAGCAATCAAGACCCAAATACAGCAGGACAGCAAACATAACCCCCACAAGGAACATTCCTGGAGCACCCAGCTCAGGTGATCATTGAGGCTGCATGACTGGACTCCACAGGACACCTAGTATATATAAGGGCAACCCATAGAAACTGAAAGTGACATGAGATCTGTCTAATACATAGAAACAAACACAAAGAGGCAGCAAAATGGGGAGACAAAGAAACAGACCCCAAATGTAAGAACAGGAGAGCTCTCCAGGAAAAAAAGCTAAATAAAATGGAGGCAAGCAATTTATTGGACACTGAGTTTATAGTAAATGGTTATACAAATGTTCAACAGAAAGAAAAAAGGACATTGAAACCATAAGAAAGTATTAATCACAAATAAAGAAAACAATATCTGAGATGAAGAATACACTGGAAGGAATAAACAATAGGTTGGATGAAGCAGAGCATCAAATCAGCAATTTGGAAGACAAGGTAGTAAAAAGACACCCAATCAGAACAGAAAGAAAAAAGAACTTTAAAAAGTTAGGACAGTTTAAGGGTCTTCTGGGACAATGTGAAGTCTGACAACATACATATCACAGGAGTACCAGGAGGAAAAAAGAGCAAGGGATCAAGAACCTATTTGAAATGATAACAACCAAAAACTTCCCTATCTTGATAAAGGAAAAAGACATATATACCCAGGAAGCATAGAGAAACCCAAACAAGATGGACTCAAAGAGACCCACACCAAGGATCATCATGATTAAAATGGCAAAGGTTAAAGACAAGGGGAGAATCTTAAAAGCCGCACACACAAGAAGGTGTAGTTACCTACAAAGGTGCTCCCATAAGACTGTCAGCTGATTTCTCAACAGAAACATTTCAGGCCAGAAGGAATTGGCATGAAATATTCAAAGTTATGAAAAGCAAGGACCTATAACCAAGACTACTTTACCCAGGAAGGCTATCACTTAAATTGAAGGAGAAATAAAGAGCTTCCCAGACAAGAAAAGCTGAAGGAGCCTGTCACCACCAAACCAGATTACACCAAATGTTAAAGGGCCTGCTTCAAGAGGCAGCAGCAGAAGATTAAGCCTTTTAAAGCCAATTAAACCTCTTTTTGACTCCCACCTCAGCCTCCTTCTAGCTGCAACCCCAGAGGCCCCCAAGATCACCTTGTTGAATCCAGACAATTCACAGAAGCAGGAGAGATGGCGACGGAGTGCTGGGTTAAGCCTCTAAGTTTTGGCGTGCACTGCTCTGCAGCAACAGATAATGAAAACACACGTTCACCCCCAGCTCTGTGGGCTGACTGACGCTGGCTGGTTCAGAAGAAGCATATTCTGACCCACTGAGGAGCTCTTCCTGCCAAAATACCTCCTTTCTGAACACCTGCAGGTAGAACAGTCCTACTTTTACTCCAATTCTATTCTGTCTGGGAGGTTTTGCTCAGCTAGCTTTGCAGTACTCTGCAGCCAGAAGCCCCAGGCAGGCACCGAACCAAAACGGCAGCAAATTCCTCCAGGGCCATCAGGGGTGACTAAAGCAGCCTTCTGCAGAGTTCACACATTCGTTCTGTCCTGTAGGTCTCTCTCTCTGGGTTTCCTTTCTTTGGTTAAGGCCCCAGAGGAGGAAGGAGAGGGTGACGCCCTGGGTTTGGGGATGCCACCAGGTCCGCCAACCCATTTCAATCGCACTGCTCCCTCTTACTGATACTTGAACATATGGTACTTTGCAGGATTTTCTCACCAGAGTTCAAGGACAATGAGTCAAATCTCTGAGGCAACTCTGGACATGGTGAGCAGCGAAGTACTACCGAGACAATGGAATAAGTCACCCACAGGGTTCAAGGACGTAGCTGGCAGCGAAACTCAGAGCTGAAGTTAAGTTTTGTACCTCAGTGCATGTAGGAAATACTAGCTTCTCTGTTGCACACGCAGAAGCCATGTTCAGGGGCAAGCGGTCGGTCTTGAAAGGTGACAGTGCCGTCCCCACATAAGTCTCAAGTAATACTTAAAAATCAGTAACAATTACTTGTACATATCTTTAGAGAGGATATTAACATTAAGTGAAAGTCAAGGGACAAATGTGTATCATAAGAAGTACTGAATAAGAAAAAGAGCAGCATTTAGATAAATAGTTCTCCGTAGTCTGAAAGAGATTATACACATACACACTACTGGTATAGTGGGATCTGGCAGGATTGCTGGGGACAGGAGAGGGACCCCCCTGGGGCAGCATGTGGGAGCCCAGATCCCAGAGTGAGGGAGGGGTCACAGGAAACAGAGCCATAGCACAGCACATGCTAGATTTTCATACTCCTATGGAAAGGGTAAACAAAACTAGCACGCCAGTGTCACATTGTCCTGGCAACCAAGCACAGTGACATGCTTCCCAGCGCAGAGATGCCATGCAGGCTGACCAGTATGATGAACAAAGGAAAAATCCCTCCTCGGGCATCAGGGGGAGATCCAGACCTGCCAGTCTAGCCCACGGGACGGGCTAGAAAGTGGGACACCTCCAGAGCACACGAGGTTTGGGGCCTGAAGATTTCAACACAGGGTGGGCAGAGACTCAGCCCTCTGGTTCCCTTCTCTCGCCCTGTCATGGGTGGGAGAGTTTGTGGGCCAAGTCCCTGTGCTGGGTGGTTCCCCGGGCTGCTTGCCCTGGCAAGGGCCAAGGGGTGCTGTGCTCCACAGTGTACAAAAGTCCCAGGTTCTACCACTTATCCCACTGTGAGAGCAGCACATGAACTCACTGCCCAGAACACTCACCAGACCAGGGACATGAGCAGCCATACGCAGCCTTAGGCACCAAGGGCCCCATGGACAGAGTTCCCCGCTTCACGACCAGCTGCCGTGGCTGGAAAGGGGTTCCAGGCCCCGGGAGAGAGAAGTAGCTGCAGCAAAGTGGTGGCAGTACTGGCGCCACACACAAGCACTCCAGGAAAGAAGCCCTAAGTTACAGAGCCAGTCACATAGCAGCCTTGGGCTCCAGACGGAGAGGGAAGAATGGAGCAGGGTTTCTGGACACTGGCTCTGGTTCTGCGGGTGGCTGAATTCTTTCTGTGTTTTGAGGAAGAGATTGGCCTGGAGACAGGGGATTCCCCACTCTCCCAAATTATGCAACATTTTAATAAAGACCTTTCTCCTTCCCCACCAACTTTTGTTTTATGCTTGTGTTAGGAAGCAGGTGGCCAAACCCCACTTTAATCCATAACACTGTGACATGGAAATAAGCAGATAGTAGGGTTCAAAGCAATCCTCTCAGGGAATAAATAGAAGACAAAAATAATTATTTAAAAGATGAAAATGGCAATGCAAATAAGAAACATAGAAACAATAGCCCGGTTTAAACATAGTCAGAGACAAGATAGGCAGGACCAAAAGCATGAAGAGGCAGTTATCAAGATGATCATGATATGAGAGGATCTGAAAGAAAATCCAACATGCTCACACTGGTGTTCCAATGAAGAGAGCAAAGCACGTGGAGTAGGAAGACTCAAATCCATAAAAGATCTGATGATAAAACATGGGGCGAGGGGGTGGGGGGAATGCATGCTTGTAGCACTGTTCCCTAGAAAAACTTTACTAAAAAGAGAGGGAAAGGATAAAGCAGGGTTAAAATGCCAAAGAAAATGCCAAAGAGACCATGTTGAGTGACAAATGATAAGAAAGTTTGCAGTTTGGAAAGTAGAGGAGAAGAGCACAAAGAAGGCTGAACTCCAAGTGCCGGTGGAAAGTGACTGCAGCAAGGAAAACATACAGCTGCAGGAAGAGGGACCAAGGGACATTAACATACTGTGTCTTCGGATTTCCAAAAAGCTAAATTTCCAGATTTTGTGCAAAGGTATTTCTCCTTCAAGTGACAGAGCAGGTTAACCAGGGTTCTGCGATTCTGAAGGGAGCCAGCAGAGGGCACACTACACTATAGTACATGTGTTATGCTTCAAATTCCGTGTTATTTGGAATAAAATTGACGTGTGATAAATCACCACTCAAGTACCTTCTTTAACTCATAACTACCAAATATTTGTTTTCCCAATGGTTTATACTTCTTACCTCTCCTCTTATTAACTCAGTAGTAGAGAGGTAGTGGAGAGGAAAGGAAGAAATAAGAGAGCCGGGTCTGGACAGTAAGAATTAGGAGAATGCTGCTACTGTCTACTAAGTGCAGACGGAAAATAGAATTTCATGAGGTCATAACAAAAGGGAGAAGGCCCCAACTTTAGAAACTTCTATAGCAATTTCAATGTCTAGTCTTTATAATTTAGCAGCAGTTCTCAAAATTCAAGGAGATAAGTAACATCGAAAAAGTACTAAGTGTGAATTCTGAGAATATAAATACACATGAGGCATCAACCCTGTCTTTGGGAAATTGATGGTGTCAAGGCAAAGGAAGATACTGAGTGAGGAATACTCTGAACACATTTAAGGGTGATTCTTCCTCGTCTGATCTGCATAGCTAGAGTGGAAGCTTCCTGTTGGGAATTAGAGATTAGATTGGCAAGACTGTGGGATGTTGGGAGCCAAGAGCTGGTGTGCATCGGCAATGTTTATGTTTATGAATAGCTACTACCTTTTTAATACATAATCTTAATATCAGGGCACAAATTTTACACTGTTCAGAAAAGAATTTACTGGAAGTCCTACACCACTGAACCACAACTTCCAGCTCAACTTTCCTCTCCCCACTCCTCTCCCCTTGCCATTCCCCCTCCCCAAGGGCTCAGGCCTACTGCTGGGGAACCTCAGACCAACACAAATGAAAATTAGGCCATTCACTGACATAGTAGTTTGGAACAGATTTTATTCCAGATTTCTGAATTCCCTGAATCTCTGTGTCATTGCCACAGAATAAGATGTACTAACAAACTGATAGGAAAGAACTCACATACTGACCATTTCTTTGTAAGCATGTGGCAAGCACCAGCAGTTCCACTTTTTGCTTATACAATAAACAACTGGATGACAGGTCAGCCACCTGCAGGAATTTGGCTGCACCAACCAGCTCCAGGATGCTGACATTAACGATCCATACTGTGCCCACAGCCCCTCCCCCGGTCTCTTTGTCCTCATTGCTCCTTCCCCCTCTTTATAAAAACTCCTGCCTGAGCTGAGATGGAAAAATGGGCTTTGTGACATGTGTCCCCCATCTTCCAGGCTGCTGGGACCTGAATAAAACCACTTTCCTTTACATCAGCACCTGCCTTTCTAGTATTAGCTTTCAAAGTGGCAGGCAGCCAGATCTTTGTCTGGTTACACCACGAAGGACAGTGTCCCTTAAATAGCTTCTCATTAGGAATGGCTGTGATCTGTTCCAGGTGTACAGCAAACCCAAGCCTCCAGATATGGCCTCAGAGTGTGACCATCATTTATACAACAAAGTAACACAAAGCTAAAGTCGGACAAGAGAGAGGGACAGTGGCCACTGCTGACCTGCGCGCATTTGGGGCCTACCTGTCCCAATTAAGTTGACCTCTGCCACCTGCCTTGCTCCACTCCCCCTCCAATGAACAACCACAAAAAGAAGAACCACAAAGTGTGTTGTGTTCCAAAGTGTGGAGGCTTTGTCACTTCAACTGTAAGATCACCAATGTTCCCAGAAAGTGTTTTGTTTTTTTTTAAACCGAAGTTCAGATCTCTGGACAGGGAGCAGAGAAAATAGTTTGTGAAACTATTTTGAGTGGATAAACTAAAAAGGTGAGAATGACGTCTCAGATGCTCACTAATAAAACTGAGTTCAGAACAGCTTTCCAGGGTGAGGCGGAAACACTGTGCCTCAAATACTACCACAGGTACCCAAGGAAGTGACCACTGTCTGTAAGGCCAGTTCAGCTGGTCAGCTTCTTGGGGAAACTTTATTATAAATGTTTAGGAGGTGGGTTAACTCTCCTGGTTCATCTTCGTATCATGGGACTTAATAAATACTTCCAATGTATACTCTCCTCTAACCAACAAATGACAATTTCATACAGTCTCCACTTTCCCAGACCTCCAGCTTTTTCTGCCACCATTTGGCAGACGAACTTATCTCACATATTTCAAAGGAAACACAAGGTCACCAGTCAGGAATTCTGTCACATCCTGACACCATTTTGTCTGAGCCTATGTGCAGCTATTTCCGTTCACTTCACCTTCTTTCCAATTAAAATGGAGACTCTTTCCATCAAACAAAGGGCTAAATTCCTATGGATACCCATTCTTTTCCCAATTTCTCAGGCACTTTACTATATATATCTCCTTTCTCATATACCCTCAGCCTCTCCTTGGCAAGATCCCTCCCCAGCAGCATTCATGCATCCCCTTGTACTTTCCCCAGTGAGCCCTCCCTGAGGGCTCCCTGTCTCCCGCTCCCTTTCTCTCCTTCTCCCAGCCTGCCTTTCATTCATCCATGCTCCCTGTTTTATCTCCTCAGCTCCCACTCACTTCTCAGCCCTCTCTAATCTGACCCCTCCTCCACCGAAATGACTCTGCAGATCAGCAATGACTTGAACATTCATGAAGCTGCTGCCTATCAGTCTTGATTTTTTTGACCTCTCAGAAGCCTTGGGAAGTTAGCCATTTTGTTCCTTCATGAAACACTCTTCCCTCAGTTTCCAAAGTGACTCTGCTCTTCGTCTGCCGTCTGGTTCTCTGGTCACTTTTCGTGCATGGGTTTTTTGTTTTGGTTTGGGTTTTGGGGTTTTGGTTTTTTCTTTTTAGACTTCCCCCTCCTTCTTCAAACGTTGATACATTGGTGTTTACAAGATTTTGTCCTGGACTCACTTGTCTTCTCTGTGAGCTCTCCCTCAAAGGTCTTCCTCATTCCTGTGGTTTCAAATAGATTTATAATGCCCCAAATGGCTACGTCTGGGTCAAATCTCTGCTCCGAGTTCCAGGACTCCAGATTTACTTACTTCACATCTCTGTGGGAAGGTTTCACATGGTATCCACCTCAGCAGATCCAATACAAACATAGTCTGTCTCTTCCCAGCACCCAGACAGCTCCTCCCTCTCCATCCCGCTCATCTCCCAAAATGGTACCCCTGTGGTGAAGCCCTTCATGCTAAAGAATGGACCTCTCATTCTCCCTCCCCACATGCATCTAATGCATTGCCGAGCTCTGCCAATCCTGTCTCCTAAATATATTCCCAACATTTCCACTTCACTGCATCTCTACTCTTCCTATCCTAACCAAAGCATCTATAACTTCCACAATATGACGCCCTCGAAGTCATTCTGAAGGTTTCCTCCCATACTTGCTACTGCTCATGGCAGTAATGTAGCTAGTAACACCACCACTTCGAACTCTTAAATCACCGAACTGTGGTCCTTAGCGTGGTGTCACACCCCATGCAACCTGGCCCAAGCATCCAGCCCTCTGTTCTTGCCTCCATCCAGTCATCCCCTTACACACTGAGCCCCAAGTACATGGTCACATTCCATATCATCTTGGGCACCAAACTTCTTCCAGCCGGAAGTTTCTGCCATAAGTCCACCCTGTCTTGGACACTCTTCTGTCCTGCCCTGACTGTTCCCTTTTCCCTCCCTCATAGCCCCCTCCTCTGCTCGGCCCGGCCTGGCCAATGCTACTCATACTTTAGAGTCTCACCTTTGACATGAGACTCTTCCTGATTGCTACCATACGCAGAAGAGTTATACCCTTTTGCGTACTCACAGCATTTCTCTATAGCACCACTTTTGTACTTTAGCAGTCATTTCATTATTTGCTGAGCAGATGTCCGCTCCCCTAAACTACAAGCTCCATGGAGCAGAAACCTGTACCTGGCTTTGCTCACCACTGCCTCCTGGGGGCCTAGCACAGTGCTGCCTTTGGCAGACACTCAATAAATGTTTGTTGAATGAATGAGTAAACCCTCAGGTCAGACTCTCATGTGGATGACAGTTGTATCAGACCCTCCTAAACACCTCTTCAGAGCCTGAGGCCTCAGGAGTCCTGACCCAGCTCTTCATGGGCTCTCAGGAAAATGACCATATATCCCAGGTGGCCCAGGACAGTCTCTGTTTACATCTATTGTTCTGGCATAACTATTGTGTCCCTTTTCACTCTCAAAACTTTCTCGTTTGAACTTTAAAAACTTTTATCACTGTGCTCCAACCAACTTCACGCAGCACAGCCTGACAGCGCAGCCCACATGAAGATGATGACACAAGCAGGCGTCCACATGCACACGTGACTGGGTGGAGCCTAGAGTGTAGACGACCTGGCCCTACTACCCCATCCCACTTTACCAACGCCACTAAACCAGAGCCAGTCCATGAATTCTCCCCTTTCTCACTGCTGAGGGGACATCCCAGGGCTTGGCTAGTGTGGCCCCTAAGGGGCACAGTCCCTGGATTGGGAATTCAGTAGTGCTTAGTAACAATGAGTGCCCTGAAGACCCAGGATAAAATCAGGATTTACTTTCATGGAGCCCTATAGTGAAGAATTAAAACTAAAGAGGTGAAGAGGGAGAGTATGAGAAGACACATTTTGGCTTAATAAAAGGCCTGGCTGGGAGCCAGCAAATACGGGCTTGTCTTGCTTGCGTGGGACAGAGTTCTCTGTCACAGGAGATGCTGAGACAGAGACTACCCATCAGAGCCCCGTGAAGACGATTTCAGTGTCAGGTGGGGCAGGGAAGACTCCCGCCTTCTTGCCTGAGGTTCCCATGGCTCTACATTACGTAAAACGTTACAGGAAGTAACTGAAATGTGAGTACTTATTAACTTTGCAAAGCATTCCCAAAGAACTGCTTCCCATGAACACTCTGGCTCACCCTATGTGCCCAGATAAAGGTATGATGGGCAAAAGGTCAAGACTTAATATGATAAAAGACACAGACACCTCCACAAAAAAAATTCCTGACTGACATAAATGTACACCCAATCTAAACAAGTATTGTTATCCTGAAGACTCCATCAGATGATTTTTTTTCATTTCTTTTTCAACATATCAACTCTGAAATAATCAAATAATTTTAATTTTTCTAAAGCTCTGACCATTCAGAGATTAACTTCATGTCAGCCTCCTATACTAGCAAGGTATTATTGTGGATTGTATTCAAATGTGAAGTAACTTCCTATCTCAGGGAAGTTTCACTGCTAAGCACATTGTGGACTCTGGTACAAAATGTCATGTCACCTCAGCCACTGGAGCCCCTGAAGAAGGGACAGGAAACCAGCCCTGAGAGTGCGTGGGTGGCTGCAGACACTGCCCTGCTGGTGCGGGCAAGCAG
>PVJD01017775.1:0-16496 GCA_004026545.1 Mormoops blainvillei | reverse complement strand
TATTGTTTTGATTGCCCATGAAAATTCCATGAAGCATTAAACAACTAACCATTATCTTGTTATTTTCTTGCTGACAAATTAACAGAAATAATAAAAGATACTATCTTCTTAAAATCCAAAGCAACTCCTAAAGATAGCAAAAAAAAAAAAAAAAGAAAAGAAAAAGACAGATGATTCCCCCAAGAGCTCACGACAGTCAGTAGGACCAAGCCACAAAGAAATGCAACCCACATTTTTACTTAACCATATTCTGGGTCCCTACACATAGTACCTGAGCTGCCTGCACACACAAGAACTAAAAACCTACATGCTATAACCAGACAAAAAACCAATACGAGTTCTCAGGGCACAAAGCAAGATGAACAAGAAGGCAACAGCTGTCACTGAGAAAGTATTGATAACCAGTGAACAATCCAAAACTAAATTCACAAAAGTCGGGTTGGAAAGGGCATGCGATTTTACCTTTCTTCCTGGACCAGAGGGTTGACTCCATAAGAATTCTCACCTATTGCCGTTTCTGACAGTTTTCTTAGGATCCAATCTGCAGCCTTCTGAGTGACTGGGGTTTAGAGAGTGTAACCACAGGGCCTACCAGAATTTGTCAAGTTTTCATTGATTTTAATGTTCGTATGCATAAAATAAGCAAATGTTCTTAGAGGTGTCATGCCCGATTTTTTGAAACTCGTGGATACCATTTCTTTGGTTAAACTTTGGGTTCCTCAGAATCAACTTAATACCTAAGAGACATATATTTTGAGTCGGGGAGGGGGGTTCTGTAGTATTTTACAGTGCACTGAATTGCACTACATTTTTCTTAAGGGTCATCTAGTGTCAATATAACCCATTCTATGAGCAACTTAGCTAGTGTGGGAGTCTTAGAGTTAGCTGATGAGCATTCTAACAGCTTTTCTGTGCTCAACATGTGCCTCTTAATTATGCAGTTTGGTTTTTGAAGTTTCTATTAGATATATTATTTCTTTCACTAGAATATTTTCTATAGTGGAAGATACCCTAATGGCTTTTAATAGTCCAACTTGTAGATATGTAGATTTTTATTTTAATGGTCAAAACGGTCTAAATTTCTTGTCTTTATTTTCCAAACTTCCCAAGCTGTTTAAACTGTAGACTTACCTTGAGGCTTTGTGAGTTCCCAAATGGTGAACAAATATTGTGTATTCCTCATATAATTACCCTAGAAACTATCCAGTGCCCTGGAACATTTTAGGAAATAAATATATAAATTAAATATAAATATAAATCTATATATTCTAATTGTCCAGTGGAAGACTTGCCTGTGCATCTTCTTGTTGCATATATATGACATGAAGATGATATGACAAGAAGATGCACATATATATGCACATGCATGTACACATACATACACATTTTAAAAGTTTATTTAGATTGGAGAGGGCTGCAGGAGAGTGGAATTCAAATCTGAGAGTGACTTACCCACAGCCCTCCCAAACCAGGGGAATAGTGAACTCAGAGATTTAGGCAGAAGTCTTACCTCTGCATCTCCTTGTTCCATACATTTTTAACAGTCAGCTTCATATCTTGTCGTTGTCACCAAATCTGTTAAAATTATTTAAAAAAAAAATTCAGGTGTTACAAACAAACCTTAACTCTTCAGGAAGTGGACAGTCTTTTTTTGGAAAACTGCAAAACTGGACAGAAGGCAATAAGCTTTATAGGATAAAGAACAAGGAAGAGAAAAATTGATTTTATCCAATTGGTTGGGGCCACATAGTCAATCTTGCTTAGAATGAGAAGGAATAAGAAGATAAGTATAGAACCCAGAGTTGGCTTGTTGGTTGGGGATTGGCTGACCGAATATAGTCATGTGTTGCTTAAAAAAAGATTCATTCTGAGAAAGGTGTCAGTAAGCAATTCTGTCCTCGTGTAAAATTATAGAGTGTACATACAAAAACCAAGAGGTATTGCCTACTACACACATAGGCTACCTGTTGTAGCCTATTGTTCCAAAGCTACAAGGTTGTACAGCACATTACTGCAAAGAGAAAAAAAATCAGCCTGAGATTAAATCAAACACAAGAGAAAATGATGTTATCAAGAGTTACAGTAAACCTGAGAGGTGTGAGGCTACTGTTGATGAAACATGGCATACTATATTATGGCAAACTCTATTTTTAAGTACAGTGTATACTCTAAAATAATAAAAATGAATGGTATAGTAAATACATAATCTAGGAACAATTATTTATTACTATTATCAAGTGTCAACAGAATAACATTTACCCTCACAGTTTGCCTCTGCTCAT
The DNA here is from genome assembly GCA_004026545.1 of Mormoops blainvillei. Taxonomy (NCBI): domain Eukaryota; kingdom Metazoa; phylum Chordata; class Mammalia; order Chiroptera; family Mormoopidae; genus Mormoops; species Mormoops blainvillei. Next base: position 14,214 of record PVJD01017775.1, on the reverse strand, counting down.
TTTTTTGTCTTCTTAATTATATTATATCCTAGCCAGTCTTTGTAGGGTTGCTAGGTCAATATTGCTTAGTTGTCAGTGAATAATTAGTCAGAAATTATGCTTAAACATCTTGAGCCAGTAAGTCTTTCACAATTATTCAGAGGAACTGAGTATAAGTTGGTAAATACATTAAAAATTTAGATAGTTTAGAGATGTTTTGAAGGTATTGCTTCCTTTTTCACAAGGATATATTGCTATGTAATAACTTACAAAAGTCTTTCTGACCTCCCTTGAGCACATGTTTATATTTGTGCATTCATAAGCTTTCCATAAAAACAGAAATAATTAGAAATTCAAAACAATATTTGCTGTCTCTTTTTTCCTTATTTCCCTTCTAAATTTATGATTTTTTGTCATTCTATTTTATGACCCAACAAGTATATAAATATCAACGTTGCTATCATATTAATCTCCACTGATTATTTTCCATTGGGATTATTTAGTCCTTGACAAGACCTCTGAGGGTGGAATTTTTCATGCTTTGATCCCGATAAAATCATCTCCTTACTCTACCTGTTCCCCCTGCTTCTCCACCCCAGTAGAACTTCTATAGTGTTGAACTAGGGAAAAGGTATTGGGAATATGCCAAAAACAAAACACTATACTCTTCCATTATTCTTATTGTGAATCAGTACATTCTGAAAAAGTCATTTGTCATGTGACTTTTATCAATTTCCAGAATATTTAAATGGTTGCTTGGACAATTCTGTCCAGTTCTATCCTTGCTCTTTTGAGAGACTATTTCTTAAACTCCTTATTCAGCCATTCTAGATGTCATTCGTGCCATTTTAATTTTTGTAATCCTAGTGTGTTGGTGGTAATTTATTAACCCAGCTTAAACTTGGAACTAATGAGTTTTAGATAGATAAATTTATTTTTCTTGGTTTTCATTGATTCTCTTTGAGTATAGTGCAAGGAACCTATTTTGTTATGGTCGCTTCTTTGTATTTAGACAAAAAATTCTCAGATTCCATATCTGAAGAATGCTATGTAATTTTAACTGGTTTTAATCACTTAAAATTCAGAATATTGTTATTCACAATTGCACAGATCTATGCAATATTGAATTTAAATAATATTATTTTAAAAAATATCTGCAAATGCCAAGGGCTGCATCTAATTAATAAGAGTGGATATTATCATACACTGTTCTCTAATTTTTTAAATTATCTTCCTTTGCAATATTGTCTCTTTGACTTGTATTTGCATAAGCCAATGATTTTATTACCAGAAAGGAAACAGCTGTTTTGGGATTACTAGTAACCTAAAAGAGCCTTTCCCATTTAACAAATCTAAATTTTCTTTGTTACATGATTTTCACAGAACATGACATTGTTGATAGCTAATATACTTAAGATTATTTTTATTTAATGACTTCATAAACATCTTCAAGTAAACTGAGTTTCAGATATTCATCACCACTCTTTTTATTTTAACTTTCTCTTCCTTTTATTCCCCCTGGTAGTGGAGAAAACACTTAGAATGCATGATCATTTGAAAGCCATTCATTTCACATATTTATATTTATTTCATTCAGGAATATTATTAGATAAATACTATGTATCTAGCATGGTGCCATGCTCAGACAGCATCATGCTAGATACAGTCATTTTGACAATTAATTATAGTTACGTGATAACTAATAGTAAACTACAATTGAGTATAATAAAAATGTGATGTACAATACCTAATTTCTAGAAATCTACAGCATTTTGCACAAAATATACATACTACATTTTATATTATGAAGTTCTAATATACAGAGCTCTGTCTGGAAAAAGTGCAGCCATTATTAATATATTGAGAATGATTTGTGTGACATCAAGTAACTACAGCCAAGGAGAGTGGACTGGAATGCACATCTATGAACAATGACTTCACTGTATATTCAGTGGGGGCGGTAGACACCACTGAGTGAGCATGTGTACTGTGTGACCATTGCATTCAAAATAACTGAGTGAGAAGAGCAATGAATCTGCATCAAATTTTGCTTTAAGTTTGATCATTCTCCCATGGAAACTATTCAGATGATTCAGAAGGCTTTTGGAGATAATTCCATGAGTGCAGCACAAATAAAAGTGGCACAAGCACTTCAAAGATTGCCAAGAATCTGTTGAAAGTGATCCACATTCTGGAAGACCTGCTACAACCAGAACACCTGAGAATATTGAACATGTACGGGCTGCAATCAACAAAGATCAGTGAGTGACAGGGAGAGAACTGGAAGCTGATCTGGGGATTCCAAAAACTACTGTGTCCAAGGTTTCGATGCAGGATCTTGGCATTAAATGTGTCTTGGCAAAATTTGTCCCACAGCTTCTGCTACCAGAGCAGAAGGGACATCATGCTGCAGTTCCTAATGACTTGATTCAAACCCCTCCCATTGAACCAGATTTCCTCAAGGTCATAAGTGAAGATTAATTATAGGTCTACTACTGTGATTCAGGAGAGAACCTCCAGTCACCCCAATAGAAGTCACCTGGTTCTTCATGGCTGAATAAAGCATGGTGAAAGTTTAGCAAAGTTGCAGCAAGATCAACACCATGTTAATTATTATTTTTGATTGGAAAGGTGTTGTCTATTTTGAGTACACCCCTCCAGGCCAAATAATTAACAAGGAGTACTACCTCAGTGTTCTGTGTTGGTTGAGAGATACAATATGAGGAAAACAGCTGAAGCTATGGGCCACTGGTAATTGCCAGCTTCATCATGACAATATGCCCACTCATATATCATATCTCCTACAGGGGATTTTGGCAAAACATTGAATCACCCAGTGACTCAGTCCCCCTACAGCCCAGATTTGGCATGCTGACACTTCAGGCTTTTCCCAAAACTAAAATCACATTTGAAAGGGAAGAGATTTCAGACTGTTGATGAGATTCAGGAAAATACCAAGGGGCAGCTGATGATGATTGAGAGAATGATGCGAGATCCTAAGGTGCCTACTTTGAAGGGGACTGAGGCATCATTGTCCTATGTACAATGTTTCTTTTCTCTTGTATCTTCTTCAATAAACATCTCTATTTTTCACATTATGTGGCTGGATACCTTCTGGACAGACTTAATATATCCATTATCTACCTAAACTTCTTAGATAAAATTGGTTATCATTATCAATTTCAGTGCAAATCCTGAAAGGATTTTTTTTTAAATTTAATGCAGCTGAAGAAATAGTTTGTGTGCAGACATACAACTATAAACATTTAACTTTGATTCCTTGATGGGTAAGTCCAATAAGAAGATAAAGATACCTATTAGATTGGATAAAAAATGTAAAAGGTTTGTGGCTGTGGTCTTTTCCTAGCAAATTTGTAATGAAACATTAAATTATCTCAAGTATTTGATTTTATATTGGTAAAATATGTGGTAAATATTACATTCTTCCACAAGTAATTTTTTGATGCATAAAATAAAAAAATTAAAGTGCTTAAATATGGAGACAACATATCTGGGTTGGTAAAAAATCAAAGTCACATATTTTTTTTCTTGTCATATGGATGTTTTGTATATAATGTTATTTTATTACATTATTTCATATTTTTCCATTATCATTTATCAAATTTTAATACATTAATAAAAATTTTTAAAAGTATAACATATATATATTAAACCAGCTTTTATTTTTAAAAATATGTCTTCAAATTCTTTAACAAATTACTCTCATTTCATTGTGATTAGTAAGTCTAAGTTGGATACAGTTTTAATAAGCAGGCTTTCAAGGAAAGAAAAGATTGTGGACACTGTCATTTCAGTACAAAATATACAAAAACCCTGGAATATTTCAAGTTTCAGTTATGGCCTTCTAAATTTGAGCTTTTCACAGAGATGACGGAGTCTATTCTTTCCAAAAGGCTCTGCATTCCATTGCTGCCACCTCTGCCCATGGTTCTTTTCACTCCGTCAGTTCCTCCTTTGCTAAATTTAACTCTGAATAATGAGGTCACCCACAGGGACTCCTTCTTCTAGGACGTTACAAAGACAAGACTTTTTTAAAAAAATTTCAAAGTGCATTTTAAATTCAATTCTTATTATGACATTATGACACTTGGAATAAAAATAAGAATGGCTGGTCTGGAATTTTATATTAAATTTTAATAAGAAATGTACCTCATGGTATTTTCATTTTTGGTTTGAGAGAATTTTTGTTAAGCAGAGGAGCAAGTCTGATTTTTACTTGGGTAAACTTCCTTTTGGACAGAGCATTTGAATAGATTGGAGGTTTGCTTTTTCTTTTATGGTATGAGCAGTTACACGTTTCTTTAAGAATTGGATATGAATGCATAATTTAGGGGTGTTTATTTTAATTACTGTTCTTCATTTTTAAAGTGTTTCATCTTACATTAAAGAAAACCTGATTGTATTTATTGATAATGTCCTGATTTTATGTTCACAATAAGAAGGATTTTCACGTGACATTGAGTCATATGAAGACAATTTTTGCTGATGCATTTGGTAGAGTGAGTATGTAACTATGTATAGTTCAGTTCTGTATATTTAATGGATTCAACAATTTGTTCCATTTGATTACCCATTGTAGGTAAACACTAATTGTATTACTTTTCAGAAATGTAAGAGGCTTACATTAATGGATTTCTGCCTTCAGCTTTACTTCTGACTTTAAAAGGTGTAAAAACTCAACTAATGTTTATTGCTTATAAAATACTGTAAGATGTAAAAAACTCCTTTAAGACACAAATGAAAATGTGGTTTATTTTAGGGTTTTTTGTTTTTTGTTTTTTTGTCAACTCCCATTATGACACTCCCATCTGAATGTGGTACCTTAAATAGCAATACCTAGGTCTAGAATAAAACATTTTAGACTTGGTTTGTGATCAAAGCTGTTTGGTGTGTGCCTAAGTGGGGTGTTCTATGCCCAAGAAACCAGGACCTAAAGGAAATGAATAGATTTTCTTGTGATCCCCTTGAGAGTATATTATTGTCTTTATGGGACTTGAATCTGCATTCATCTGTGGTGATTATATCTTCTTTTGGAATGTTGAAAGACAAAATAAAGTTTATTTTAAAAATACATCTGAGTACCTAGATATAGTTAATTAAACTAAACAATTATTGTGTATTCACTGAATGGTGTGCAGAATTAAAAGTCATTATAAGTGAAAGGAACCTCAGACCTTACCACACAAGTTATATGTGGTATGTGTGTACTTATATTTATGAAATAAAACATGTAGAAGTTAATTAACTTGATGAAGATCAAGGATTTAGGTGTCCTAATTTAAATTTAATATTATTTTTATTTTTAAGTATATTTTATCAATTATGCTATTAAAATTCCCCATTTTTTCTCCCTTTTATCCCCTTCTGCCCTGTACCCACTCCCACCACTATCCCTACCCCCCCACCTTAGTTCATGTCCATGGGTTGTACATAATAAGTTCTTTGGCTTCCCCATTTCCTATACTATTCTTAACCTCCCCCTTTCTATTTTGTACCTACCAATTATATTTCTTATTCTCTATATCTTTTCCCCATTCTCCCCCCTCCTCCTCCCTACTGATAACCCTCCATGGGATCTCCATTTCTGTGATTCTGTTCCTCTTCTAGCTGCTTGCTTAGTTTGTTTTTTAGGTTCAGTCGTTGATAGTTGTGTTTGTTGTTATTTTACTGTTCATAGTTTTAATCTTTTTTTTTTCTTAGAAAAGTTCCTTTAACATTTCATATAATAAGGCCTCAGTGATGATGAACTCTTTTAACTTGACCTTATGTGGGAAGCACTTTATCTGCCCTTCCAGTCTAAATGATAGGTTTGCTGGATAGAGTAATCTTGGATGTAGGTCCTTGCCTTCAGGATTTGAATACTTCTTTCCAGTCCCTTCTTGCCTCTGTAATGTTTCTTTTGAGAAATCAGCTGAGAGTTTCATGGGAACTCCTTTGTAGATAACTGTCTCCTTTTCTCTTGCTCATTTAAAGATTCTTTCCTTATCTTTATTCTTGGTTAATTTTATTATGTGTCTTGGTATGTTCTCCTTGGATCCAATTTCTTTGGGACTTTCTGAGCTTCCTGGACTTCCTGGAAGTCTATTTCCTTCGCCAGATTGGGGAAGCCTTCTTTCATTATTTTTTCAAATAAGTTTTCAATTTCTTGCTCTTCCTTTTCTCCTTCTGGCACCCTCATGATTCAGATATTGGAACATTTCAAGTTGTCCCAGAGTTTTCTCAGGCTCTCCTCATTTCTTGGAATTCTTGTTTCTCTATTCTGTTCTGGTTGAAGGTTTATTTCTTCCTTCTGTCCCAAATCATTGATTTGAGTCCTAGTCTCCTGGCCTTCACTGTTGGTTCCCTGTATATTTTTCTTTATTTCACTTTGCATAGCCTTCACTTCTTCCTCTATTTTGTGTCTGTACTCAATCTTTTCTGTGATTAGAATAACATTCTAATTACCAGTGTTTTGAACTCTGCATCTTATAGGTTGGTTATCTCCTCATCACTTAGTTCTTTTTCTGGAGTTTTGATCTGTTCTTTCACTTGGGCCATATTTCTTTGTATTGGTGCACCTGTTATATTGTAAGGGGTAGGGTCTTAAGTAGTCACTAGGGTGGTGCAACCCACTTAGCTGCATTGTGGAGCTGTATGTGGGGGAGGAATCAAAAAGGAAAAATGCTTGCTCTGCTCTCACCTGCTTTTAGTCACTTCCCCTGCTACCCACAGCCAGTTGGGACCTTCTGGTGTTGATTCTTGGGTGGGTGGGCTTGTGTACATTCTAGGACCCTGTGGGTCTCTCCAACCAACTCTCTTATGAGGCTGGGAGTTTCTCCCACTGCTGCAACCCCCACAGATTTTTATAGCCAGAAGTTTTGAAGCTTTAGTTTCCTATACTGGAACCCTGGTTTGTGTGGCCTGTTTCACTCCCCAGTTGTTCCTCCTGACTTAACCACATGCGAATGTGAAATGGCCTGGTCTGTCAGCCACAACCTCACCGGCCCAGTCCATCACCTTGCTGTTTGTTCTCTCTGCCCAGGATGTCCATCTCCACCCCTTCTACCCATCTGGATGAATGTTTCTTCTTTAAGTCCTTGGTTGTGGGAGTTCCATACAGTTCAAATTTCTGGCAGTTCTGGGTTATTTTTTGTTTTTAAATTTGTTGTCCTTCTTTTAGTTGTGCAAGGAAGCAAAGCATATCTACCTATATCTCCATGTTGGCCAGAAGTCTCTAATATTCTTTTTAGTACATTTCATTAATAGTTCAGCTCCAAATTCTAACAATATTATTACTGCATCTACATTTATCGAACATTTAATGTGAGCTAGGGATTTTACTATACAATACGATATTAAGTAGTGATTTTTGTGTTTTATCTATCATTAACTTGCTATAATGTTTATGCAAGATTTGCTTAAAAAGAATACAGGCTGGCTAATCAATCATCACTGAAATCTAGTGCATATGAGAGAAAGCTAAAGTGCTATTAGGAAGCCTTTTAATTGATTTATATGAATAGAAAATACTAAGCATTTTGCTTTCTCTTTCCATTCTTGCACTCTGCTTTACCTCCAAGTTAAGTGAAATTGCACCAAAAGTAGACTTTGAAATATTAGGAGTGATGACTCCCAAGGGGGAAGGCCCACATATGACCCATGGATCAATGCTCAGTAAGCTTCAGAAACTTTTATAGAACTTGAAGATGCACAAAAATATTATTAACATGTACTGACACATGTCCTTACAATTTGGGAGACTTAGAGATTGGTATCTTACTCAGTTCTGGAGAATTCAGAAGTGGTGGGTTGGCTTGATTAACTGTCAAAGGCATGAATGAATGGGGCACATGGATGAGCATGGCTTGCTTTTCCAGGTTTTGATGTTGAGGGTGAGCCATATGCACAATGAAGAAGCAGTTAAACTCAAGTTCCCTGGGAAGCACCTTATCTAACAGGGCTGGCTGATGGAGCAGGGGCACCTAAAGTTACAGAACCTGGTCAAGAGTCGAATTAGTGTTGCAAGTGTTCAAATGAGGAGTGTGATGTGTACACCAAGGAATAGTGTAGAGAAGAGTATCAATCAGTTGGAGCGGACTTGAAATGGGGACAGGCCTGCTGCAAGGACTCAGGGATAAAAAAGGAAGCACATGGGTATTACCATCTCCAAGGTTACTAAAAATCATATCATTCTTTCACCTATCATGTAAGATATTGACTTTTCCATCTGACTCCCTTTCTCCTTCCCTGCTGCTTTAAAGTAAAAGTATTAGAAGCAATAGAATATTTGTAGGAGAAACTAGGCTGAGAGGGTATTTTTTTTTAAAAAGGAGCCTTTCCTCTCTATGAGAGGTCTTTGAAACCAAGTGTTAGTCTGGAATTGAGGCTAAATGGAAATATTTTTAAATAGTTGACGGGCTTGATTTAAATGATATTATATTTGTAATACCAAAAATAAATATTTTATAATATCTCAAAACCAATGGAAAAAATTTCAGAGATATTCTTGATATAAATGTGAATGTGAAAAAAAAATAGCGATTCCACATAAGTTTGAGGATAGTAAGGGAGATACGGTATGCAAAATCAATACAAAATGTGCAAGCTCTCTGTGCAGAAATTTATAAAATATTAACAACAATTAAAATATTTGAAAACATGAAGGTTTATACCATATCATCTACTGAAAGGTTCAGTATTATTAAGATGTCAATTCTCCCAAAATTTACCATACATTCAATAAAATCCCATTAGGAATTGTGGAGTCTCTTATTTTTACTTTTTAAATTTCCAAACAACAATCTTAAAATATATGTGTAAAGTCAAAGCACAAGAATAGCCATGATAATCTTAAAGAGGAACTAAGCCACGGGACTTATACTAGTTAACTTTTTGTAAGGTTGGAGAGATTATGACAGTACACTATTGACAAAGAGCAGAAAATAGACCAACAGAACTTAATGACTTTATAACAAAGCAGACATTAGGGGTGCAATGGAGATATTAAAGTCTTTTAAATAAAAATGCTCTATTAAAAATCATTGCAAATACATCATGAGTTTCTGCCTTATATTCCATACTAAATGGATTTAAGCCTTCTAAAATCTACAAGAAATAAACTAGGTAGTATATTTGCCCATTTTGGAGAGGCATATATATATCTAGAAGAAAATCTAGGTGTACCTCTTATATACCTTAGGGTATATAAGTATTACTTAACAGGACACACAAAAAACCATAAAGGAAAAAATTAATAAACTGAACTAAGTAAAACTGAATATTATTTTTATCAAAACATATTATTAAATAATTAAAATAAACTAAAATGGAAAATAATGCAATACACAAAAACCCTAATAAAATGAATCTGAAAGTGTATTGCTTCTTTTTTAACAGCCAAATTTACTGAATCTGTTTTGAGTCAGGCTGAGGGATCTTATTGTCAATGTCATGCTCTGGTATAAGAAGATCAAGGGTTAATGATAATGGGATAATGATTGCTACCACTTGCCCCTCCACTCTTACGACTATGACCTTTTCTTTTGAATCTATGTTTTTCTTTAGATATGTTAGTTACTGGACAAAACATTTTTTACAAACATGAAAACTAGCCAATAAAACTGTGCATTATTATTATACCCTTCCTCCATTTTATAGATGAGAAAAATAAGTGAGACTCTCATAACTGAGAATGCACAAAGCAGAATGAGAATTTAAACTCAGAAAAATTTCCACTCTGACATTTATTGAACTTTTATATTTTAATTTATTCTTTACTTACCTTTTAAAACACTATTATAATTGAATATAAACACAGAAACAGCAAATAGTGAGAATATTAAGATTATAGTTCTTTTCGTATTTACTACCACATACAAAAGTGTCACCAGCAAGATCATATTACCATAATCACATGGGATTTATCCCAGGGATACAAGGATGTTATAATATTTGAAAATCAATAATCATGATACATCATATAAACAAAAATTATATGATCATATTAATGGATGCAGAAGAAGCATTTGATAAACTCCAACATCCATTTTTGATTAAAAAACACTCAACAAAGTAGGAATAGAGGGATCATACCTCAATGAAATAAAGATCATATATGAAAAGCCTACTGTGAACATCATACTCAGTGGACAAAAACTAAAATCGTTTCCCTTAAGATCAGGCATGAGACAAGGGTTTCCACTTTCACCACTCTTATTCAACAGAGTACTAGAAGTTCTAGCCACAATGGTCAGCTGTAAAAAGGATGAAATAAAACCATAATTATTTCCAGATGACATAATAGTGTACACACAAAACCCCAAACTACTACTTGACCTAATAAGTGAATTCAGCAAAGTAGCAGGATACAAAGTCAATATTCAGAAATTGATGGCATTTTTGTACACTAACAATGAGCTATCAGAAAGAAAAACTAAGAAAAAAGCCTATTTACTATAGAAATAAAAAATAAAGTACTTAGGAATACATTTAACCAAGTAGTTAAAACACCTGTACTCAAAAAACTATAGGACACTAAAGAAAGAAGTTGTAGAAGATACAAATAAATTGAAGCATATACCATGCTCACGGGTTGGAAGAATTAACATCATTAAAATGTGCACACAATCCATAGCAATCTATAGATTTAATACAATTCCTATTAAAATACCAATGGCATATATCACAGATCTAGAAAAAATATTCCAAAAAATATTCCAAAAATTTTGAACCAAAGAAAGGCTCAAATGGCATCCGCAACCTTGAGAAAGAAGAACAAAGTTGGAGGGATCATAATACCTGATATCATACTATACTACAAGGTCACTGTCATAAAAAAAAGCCTGGTACTGGCATAAGAACAAACACATGAATCAATGAAAGAGAATAGATAGCTCAGAAATAAACCCATGTCTTTATGTTAAATTAATATTTGACAAAGGGGCATAAGCATACAATAGATTAAAGATAACCTCTTTAATAAATAGTTTTGGGAGACTTGACTGGTATGTGTAAAAAAAAAAATGAAACTAGACCACCAACTTACACCATACTCCAAAATAAACTCAAAATGGATAAAAGACTTAAGTATGCATTGATACCATAAAAGTCCTAGTGGAAAAGAGGCAATAAAATTTTAGATATATCATAGCAATATTTTTGCTGAAATATCTACTAGAGCAAGGGGAAAAAAGGAAAAATAAATAAATGGGACTACATCAAATTAAAAATCCTCTGCAAGGCTAAAAAAAACCATCATCAAAATGAATAGGGAACTGAGTATGAGAGAACATATTTCTCAATGATGCATTGGACAAGGGTTTAATATCCAAAATATATAAAGAACTCATACAACTGAACACCAGGAAGACAAATGAACCAATTAAAAAATGAGCAAAGGAGAGCCCTGTCTGGTGTGGCCCAGTTATGAAGTGCTGGCCTGTGAACCAAAGCATTGCGAGTTTGTTACTTGCCTGGGTCACGGGCCAGGTCCCCAGTTGGGGGCGTGCAGGGGACAACCACACATTGATATTTCTCTCCCTCTCTTTCCCCTTCCCTTCCCCCCTCTAAAAAAATAAAGAAAATATTTTTAAAAATGGGCAAACAACATGGAGACACTTCTTCAAGGAAGACGAACAGAGGGCCAATAGACATATGAAGGGATGTTCAACATCACTAGGCATCAGGGAGTTGCAAAGTAAAACCACAGCGAGATACCACTTCACACCTGCCAAAATGCCTATCATTGATAAGTAACAAGCAACAAGTGCTGGCTAGGATGATGAGTAAAGGGAATCACAGGGCACTGTTGGTGGGAATGCAGACTGGTGCAGCCACTGTAGAAAACACTGGGGAACTTCTTCAAAAAAGTAAAAATGGAATTGCCTTTTGACACAGCAATTCCACTGCTGGGAATATACCCTAAGAATCCTGAAACACCAATTCAAAAGAATTTATGTACCCCTGTGTTAATAGCAGCACTATTTTCAATAGTCATAATTTGGAAACAGCCTAAGTGCCTGTCAGTAAATGAACGGATTAAAAAACCATGGTACATTTATACAATGAAATACTATGCACCAGAAAGGAAGGAGAAGGAATTCCAACCTTTTACAACGTCATGAGTGGAACTGGAAACTTATACTAAGTGAAATAAGCCAGTCAGTGAAACAAATGCCATATAATCCCACTTATAAGAGAAATCTAAAGAACAAAATAAACTAATTAGCAAAATATAACCTTAAGCATAGTACCATGGCATAGACTGACAGCTGTAAGAGGGAAGGAGGGTAGTGGGGACTGTTTTAAAGAAACTGAAAAAATTAGTCAAAGAGCATATACGAAGAACAAATGGACATGGGGTGGGAACTGAGTATGAAAGTGAGGGCAGACTGGGCATGGGGGACAAAGGGGGAAAATTGGGAAAAACTGTAATAGCATAAAAAATAAAACATTTAAAATAAAATAAAATATTATTATAAATAGCAAAAAAAGTTAGCTGTGCAAGTTAATCACTGGTGCCTATTAATTAGGTTGGTCTGCCTCTCAGAGGATGTTAATGAACAGGAGAACAAATATCATTTGGTATTCAAGGTAGCTTCTCTTTTGTTTTTCCTTTTTTTAATGTGAAGATTTTTGATCATTCAAAATGTTTCCTATTCTTGTTTATGCAGCTAATGACACAATGCCACAAAAGGTCACAGTAGGAAAATGCTGTTTGAATGAAGTCTTTTATAATTAAAGAAGAAAGGCAGAGTAAATAGAGCAATGTTTCCTTAGGAAGAAAGTAATGCCAGAGATTTATTAGGCATTTAAGTGATGTGAAACCACATTCTACGTAGGCAAAGGTAGATGATACCTGAGATACATCATCTCTAAAATGTGTGTTGGTGTCTCCAATAATGTGTATGTACATAGAAAATTACTTTTTTCTATTTCCTTATATTCAGTGAATTTTCTATGTTAACATATTAGTAGTAAGAGTTCATTTTCTAAATTATTTTGGTATTCTATTCTAAATTTATGACCACATGGTCTGTAAATTAATAATATTTGTATTTTTTCATTATTTCACTCACTAGAATAGCCAGACTATTGATGAATAGAAGATTGTTGTCATTTATGTCATACCCAATTACAAGAGCAAATATAGCAATATTTCAAATTAGGAGTAATGATGCTATACTTTTGTAGTACTTATAAGTTAATGAAACTGTTTTATTATTTTATGGAATTATTATTATTGGGTATTATTTTTTATCTAAGATTTGTTCAACATGAGGTTAGATGCACACTTCTTATTTTTTAACTTTTTGATGTATTAAATTGTAACTAATGTTTACATTTGATGAATCGGCTTAAAAATCTCCTGATTTTATTTTCTCTGATGTATAATTACATTATTTTTTATTTTATTGACTCTGCTTTTACTTTTTTTATTTCTTTCCTTCAACATTTTTTAATTTGTTTTCAGTGGTTAGCTTAGTCTTACTCCAAAAACTAACTCAAAATTAGAATCAGAAACCCTTTCAACTTTGTATTTAAAGCTTGAGGCAATCAATAAACTGTTTTCCTTGGAATAACAGGAAGACTTCAATTTTAAGAATCAAATGTTCTAACAAGGATGAAATGGGGCAAAATGTTTCAGTCATGCACAATATACTACTAGCCCTTCAGAACTGTGAATGTCATCGCATGTAATCTCACAAGGAAAACCATTGTCCTGCACAGACTTTGCATATATTAATACTATTGTATTAAAATAAATATCAGAAACATAAATTTTATAATTTGAGAGTTTATCTGTACTTGTCATTATCTTTTTATGCCCTTTAGGTAAATAAATGTAATTTTGCTTGCATAGAAATGAGTTTGCAGATGGATGCAGAGATGATCATTTCTTCAAGATTTTATTGTTTACAAGTGCTAGAGGTAAGATTTTAAAGTCAAGAAAAGCTGATTCTAATGACTTCGTTCATCTTCTACTTTACCCATTTGTCGGGTGTTCTTTTTTTCTTTTGTTTGGGCATGGAGCTATTATCTAATATTTCTTCATGCCTTATCCATCTTTTTATTGAAAATGTTTGCATGTGTCCCAAAGTTAGTATCTATAATTCTACCACAACCATCATCCAAGACAAATTTTGTCTTTTACTTTATTATAATCTTATAAAGTAAATGACAAAAACTTTGATTGGTGCTTTTAAAAAAATTTTGTCTTCCAGGTTCTTAATTTCT
>PVJD01017774.1:0-16496 GCA_004026545.1 Mormoops blainvillei | reverse complement strand
GTCTGAAGATCCTGGCACAGAAGAGGGGCTGACACAGCAGCAGCCTCCCCTTCCGCTCCCCTGGCCTGGGCACAAGCGTGGCCTCATGCTGGTCTTGCTGCTCGGTCCACGTTATATACATCCCTCCTCCATGCCTATCTTCGCCACCCCAGCCCACCCAACTTCTGCCTCTCAGGGTCCCTCTGTGCACTGGAGATTCCTAAGAGGCACCCCAAGGCATGGTCAGGAGCTGGGGATGGCAGCCCTCATTTCAAAGGAAATGCACTCATTGAGACTCAGAAATTTAAAAAAAAAAAAAAAAGCACACAGTCCCTGGGCTCAAGGAGCTCACAGCTCAGAGAGGAAGCCGTCCAGAGTCACACAGAGGAGAAAACAGGGCACTAATGGCCCAGACAGCAGAATGCCCAAGCCTCTGACTGCCTGGGCAGGAGAGCTCAGAGGAGGGAGTGCGAGGCAGGGAGGGCTTCCTGGAAGAGGGGAGGCTAGAGCTGAGCCCAGAAGGACTTGGGAAGCTGAGGCAGGAAGAGGCCAGTAAGAGGGGTTCTGGGGAGGCAGGAATGGGTGAAAGGGGGCTCTGTGGCCTGGCTGGGGCTGCAGAGGAAGCAGGGGAATGGGTAATATGGTGAATTTTTGAGCAGAAAAGTGACGAGCTCAGGTTTGTGTGTTAGGAAGATCCTTCTGGCAGCGACATGGAGGTTGGGGGCAACTGAAAGCAGAAAGCAGTCCACGGGGAAGATGATGAGTCCCGGACCAGGGCAAGGCAAAGGAGATGGACAGGAGGAGACACATTCACAAAATACTTAGGCAGAGAATCCACGGGAAATTGTTGGATGAGGGTGGGGAGGATGAGGGAGGAGTCCCAAATGACTCCCAGGTGACCTGGACCAATCCTCAGTGGGAGGAAATCCCAGGCAGGAATAGGGTGGGGTTGGTGGTCTTGGTGCAGGGTGACCCTGAGCTGGAGGGGGCGGGACTTGGATTCGGCTCCAGCCTCCCAGTTCTCCCAGGGGTGGGGGCAGTGCTCAGACTGACCCCCAGCCTGTGCCCCCCAAGCCCACCCATTCCTCCCTCTGCTGAGCTCTCACCTCCAGTCGGGCATCTCTAGTTCCTGAGGGCACTGGCTCCTGTGCAAGGAGGTCCTGGTTGGCTGCAGAGACAAAAAGGCCAGCGGTTCAGACCTGTCAGTTCTTCTCCCCAGCCTGTTTCCCTACCCAGGCCCCAGCAGACCCTGGGCTTCTTGTCCACAGGCGGCCTCGTCCAGGGAGCCCAGCTTGATTGCACCCTGCTCTCTCCCCACACCCTTTTCCTACTCCCTGCTTCCATGGGCACCTCTAGCTCTGGCATATTCTCTGCCTCTCGACTCTGAGAACAAGGCACAGCTCTTTCCTCCAGCCAGGGACCCCTCAGAAGCGGAACCTACCACATTTTTACCCCATCCGAGGCCCCCTCCACTTCTGTTTCTCTCCAGCGAACATCACCGGCCCTCTCTAAGCCTCAGTTTCCCCATCTATACAAGGGGATTTGTAGTATCCAGTTCACATAGTCGCCAGGCTGGGCTCCCGGCTAGGGCTGTTGTGAATCCTTAATGCATACAATTGTGTGTGAGCCTGCAACCCCAGCCTGGCACCCAATTGTCTAGGCTCCAAAGGGGACCCCCAACCTGTGTCCCATCGGCACCACTTCCACAGCTCCTCGAATGCTGATGGACACACCAAGGACAACTCTCTTGATCCCCAGGGCTCCACCAGCCAGGTGGCATCCAGAAATCCCAGTCTCTCTGGGAGGCACTGCCCGGGGGCCGGCTGCTTCTCCCCAGCCCCACCCGACAAGCATACCCAGGCATGGGACAGACACAGGCATTGGGATATTCTGAGCCTGGCTTCGTTCCCGTCAGCTGCTGGCCGCCATGCCAGCCTGGCGCGGGCGCAGGGGCTGATTTGATTTGGCAGCCTCGGAAGCGTGTGGTAGGGACAGGGAGGGGGAGGGAGGATGAGACACCCATCCCTGCTAGGAAATAAGCAGCCTCAGGCACTCAGCAAGCTTGGGGGGAGGGCACAGTCTGGTCTGGGGAGCTCTGGGCTCCCTGCCTGGTGCCCCCCTCTTCTCACCCAGGTCCTGGATGCCTGCCCATGACTGCTGGAATCCACGGCTCTCCTTGGGTCACAGGGGTGACAGTAGCTGCAGCTGGTGTGTGGCTGCTTGTGGGGCGGCTGTGGCAGGGTGTCTGGTTATCCCACGTGTCTTTGTGTCCTGTGGGGGTCTCCCTGTTCAACCATGCCTAGAGCTGGGCCTGAGCGTAGCCCAGGATGACGGAGGTCTGTGTGCAGAGCAATGGTCTAGATGTGGCCATCTCCCAGGGTGACTGTGGCCACATGGCTGGGCCTCTATGGGGACTAAACTCGAGGCCAGGATGTGACAAGGTCACCCATTGCCTGAGTCCACTGTAGGGCCTGGTGTGCACTGGCTCTGACCTGTTCCTTCCCTCTGTGTGATGACCCTGCTAACCCAGCCATGTCCGGCAGAGGAAATGACGAGGACTGAGATAAGTGCCTGACCCCAGGGCCCATCCACTTTGTCCACAAGCCTGAGCCTACTTTTCCACGCAGCCTCTGATGGTCCATTCACCGCGCTGCCTGGGACAGCCCCCTCCCATTCCCTGAGATGGGGCAGCTACTTTCACTTGATTCTCTAACTGCCCCTCCCCCTCTTATTTCCCGTGTCAGGCTTCAGACCTGGGGAAGGCAGACAGGATGCGAGGAGCCTCAGCTAGGCTTTCACAGCACCCCCACATTCCCTGCTCCTGCCTGCCCCCGCAGTAAGAGCAGGCCGGCTCACCCCTCCCAGAGGCCCAGGTACCTGCACCACCCTGGGACCTGGTTCCACAGCCTGCGATGGAGAGCTGCTGCTGGGGCGTTAGGGGTTCTGATTTTCTGACCTCGGGGACAGGGTCAGACCCTAGTCCCAAGGGGCCCACAGGCCAGGGCTGTTCCCCGGACACCAGCCAGGAGGTCAGGGGGAGTGGAGCCTGCTTTGGGGAAGACGCAATGTCTCATCTGTCACCGCCTCCCCATTGTCCCACTGTCCTCTGGGGACCTCAGGGCTCACCCCACCCAGCCACAGGAAGCTGAGCCCCTCCTGGAGAGAAAAGGAGGGAACACTGAAGGAGGGGCTCCAGGAATAGGGGAAACTCAGCCGTGCCATTGGGGTCACAGAAGGAAACCTAGGCTCATAGAATTCAGTTGTCACAAAGGGTCTAGCAGGGGTGTCCAACCTTTTGACGTCTCTGGGCCACATTGGAAGAAGAATTGTCTTGGGCCACACATTAAACACTGACGAAAACAAAAAGTCTCATAATGTTTTAAGCAAATTTACAATTTTGTGTTGGGCTGCATCCCTAGCCATCCGGGGCTGCATGCGGCCCACGGGCTGTGGGTTGGACACCCCTGGAATGAAGATAGACTGCAGAGAGGTCCTGGGGGACTTCCTGGAGGAAGTGTGTGCTACCTCAAAGAAAGAGAAACTAGGTTCCAGGGCAGCCTCCTAACTGAGATATAGATTTTCACCTGGGACTTGTGTATACTCATGTATGTACTCGCATATGCCCATGTGTGCATGGGTGCATATCCCAGTCATGGAGTCGTGAGCTCTGGTGCGTGTCCCAGGCCGTGTCTGCCCAAGGTAGGGAGGGGTCAGCCAGGCAGCAGGCGGAGCGACAGAGAAGAGAATAATCTGGGCAAAGAAGGGGAAGGAAGAACAGCTGAGGGCTGAGGAAAGAAGTCTGTCAGGTTGGTCATAACACGGTCCTCAAAGCCGAGACGCCTGGCGCCAAGGGCAGTGTGCTTCCAAGACCCAGGCCTTGCCACAACCTGCTGTGCAACTTCCCCTCAGAGGACTTCCGCTCTCTGAGCTACCTTCCCTGTCTGAAGATTAAAGGATTGGACTTGATCTCCTAGGGCCCTTCCACGTCTAACTATCTTTCGAGAGAGACTAACACACAAAGAACAACCAGAGACAGAGACTATACAAGGATGGGGCTAGAGCCTGAGGGGAGCAGAAATGAGAGTGAGGAATGGGACAGCAGGAAGGAGACAGTGGCTGAGGGAAGAGAGGGGAACCCCAGGGAGGCCTGCTAGGGGTTGGGCAGCTGGGGAGGGGCTCCCTGCTGGGGACCCTAACCTCAGGGCCAAGACAGGAGGTGGTAGACAATGGAGCCTTGTGGATGACAGGCAGCAGCTGTCACCACCCCAACTGCCTTCTGGCCCGTGGGAGGAGAAAGATGGAGAGGTGGCGGGCAAGGGCGCTGCCCCCCTAACCTGAGTCCGCCTCCACCCTTGCTCTCTGAGTGTTTCAGAGGAAAGGCGGCAGCACCCACGAGAGAAATCAGGAAGCCAGGTTTCAGGTCCTGCTGTGCTGTGTGACCTGGGGCCGCTCCCAGCCCCTGTCATCTGATCTGCAAGCCATGTGGTGGTATAAGGCTTCTGAGGAACCCAGCCGGGGCGGGCTCTCTAGAGGGCCGAGATGCTTCTCTCCAGCTTGGATGCTTCCTCCTGACTCTGGTGTGGATGCTGAGGCATGTGCACAACTCAAAAGACAGCGAGCCACCGGACAGATGGGCTGGCCTTGTGCCAGGTGGCCCGGCACCACAGGGAAGTGCCCATCCGTCCCCAGTTCTCCAGGCATCCTGGCCTGGGACGCCCCCTTCTTAAACCCTTCTCATAGCCACCCCCAGGCCACAAACAGGGTTCTCCCTCCTCAGCCTGCTCTCGAGGGGGGCTGAGGTCACTGGCCAGTGCCCGCACTGCCACTCTGGCTGCCCTGGCCTCTGCCCTAGTCGGAGGCCCTTGTGCTTAGGGCCTCACAGGCAGAGGTTTGTGTGTTCCCGTGTCTGTGTCCAGGAAGTGTTCATGTCCTGTTCTCCCCCTCGGGCCAGGCTGCCAGGGAGGCGGGGTGAGCAGGACTCTCCTTCCTCCACTGCTGACATTTCTGACTTTAGGGGCTGGGAGACAAGGGCACTGGTCTCTCTGCCATAGTCTGAAATGGTTGAGGGGTAGAGGCAGGGGGATGAAGGAAATGACCTCTTACCCTGAAAGCTTAGGGAGCGGCAGATCTCTCATGTGCACACACACACACCAATTCTGTTGTGCCAAGAGAAAGCATGTGTGACCCAGGTTAGGAGGGTTTCATTTTCCCTCTAATGCAAGCTCAGCCCTCCCTGGGGGTGGGGTGGGCCACCTGCCACCCCAAGCTATCTGTCTCCATTGCTTCTTGTTCTGTTTTAATAGCTGAACATCGACATTAACAAGGCAGGTGGTTGCAGCTCTTCCCAGCAGCTCCATTTAGAATCATTGAATCATCAAATCATCAAATCCTAGAATCCTAGAATGTCTGCATCTTCGGCATCTTAAAGTCACAGAATGTCGGCACCACACAGCCACGCCTCCACACAGCCCTGGCTGGAAGCTGAGAGCCGTGGACGGCCAAAACTCCACAGACTGGCAATGCTCAATTCTGTCATCTATCCGTAGAGCACATAAATTCCCTGGAGATATTGACCCCAACTTCCTCCTGTTACTGATGAGAAAATGCAGCCCAGAAAACGGCCTTGTGCAAGATTATCAGAGTGGAAGTCAAGCAGGGCCCAACTGAGAGGTTGCAAGATGAGACCTTAACGTTTTGGTGTTTCAGAAATTGCAAAACTTGTCTGAAAGTTACCCTTGGCTCCTGCAACTCCTTTGCCCTTCCGCCTCGCCTAGCTCTGTACCTAGGCTCCCCAAATAAAGGCAACCATCGATGGGGGAAGTTGAGGGGCAACTCCCTCAGGGTGGAGGACAGGAACAGTCACCGGCCAGAGGGCAGGCACCCCAGAGGAGGTGCTCTGGCCATAAGAGCAGAAGGTCCTGGGCCCCCCAGGGTCCAGCCGCACCAGAGGCAGAGCTTCTAGGGGACTAGACCCAAAGTGGAGGGAAGCAGTTGAGGCTTACGCTTGATTTTAGAACCATCGCATATGCTTAGCATTTTCATAAATTTACATTTTAACTCATTTTGGGATGTATGCATACACTTTTGGATTTGAATTTTATTAAATATTACATTTCATGGATCGTTTTAACTTTTGAACCCTGAACACTCTTTGACCAGGGCAGATCCTAGTCCCCATGCTATGCAAGGCTCAGGACGGCTATGAATGAGGCCCAGCACAAAATTGTAAATTTACTTAAGACATTATGAGATATTTTTTGTGATTATGTGTCGCAATGTATTTGTGTGGCCCGAGACAACTCTCCTTCTTCCCGTGTGGCCCAGAGACGCCGAAAGGTTGGACACCCCTGCGACGCAGCAGACGGAGCATGGTCCGGGTCTCCTGGCCTCCATTTAGCCTCAAAGCTCCTGACGTGGCAGAACTTCCTGAGACCTTTGGGTCCTTAGAGGGCCCTGACGCAGGCCCAGATATCTGTCCTCAGTCCCTGTCCTCCCTCAGCCAGATACCAGGGGCAGCATTCTCTCTCTCCCGTTGCCTCTGCAGCAGACCAGTTCCCTCTTCTAACCCTCACCCTACTCTCCCCTCCCCTCCATCCTTAACATTTTCTTGTGTCAGCCTCATCACCCCTTGTCTGGACCACGCTGCACCAGCCCGGTCTGCCCCCTCACTCTTTCTATGCGTCCTCTACCCATGGTCCCGGCAGCTCCCTGACACACAGGTCAGAACCATCGCTGCTTGGCTTCCAACTCTGCCCTGTGCCCAGTTCCCTCGGGAGTAAGTCCAAATTCTTTGACATGGTTTATGAGCCCTGCATAATTTGGCCCCTGCCAGCCACACCAGCCTCCTCCTCTCCTGATGCTTCACCCATCCCCCCGCCCCCAGTCCCACTGACTCAGCCACCCTGGCAGTCCAAGTACAGCTTCATGGAACTGTGGAACCACACTTTCTGTTCTCTGTCTGTCACCAGCAAGCCTTCACATTTACCATTCTCTCCTTCTCTCTGTCCAGAACTTTCTCCTAGCTCTTCCTGGCTAGATATGTTTCCTCCTGGAAACCCCTCAACTTGTCCATCCCTCTCACTCAGGGCTGAATTTTAGAGTCCCTGGCTCTGTTCCACCATGGCCCCCTAGTTTCTCTCCAGCATTGTCCACACCACACAATCTACCCAGATGATCTGTCTGTGCCTCCTCCCCAACCCACCGTCTGTTCACTGTCAGTTTGTCAACTTGGTACCTAGGTCTGTCTACCTGCTACAGGACAAATGCATTGTTACTTACACTTGGGATAATGTGTGACAGAACTTTAAAGCCCACACCGTGCTCATCTCTACCTACCCTCTTGTTTGGGCACATAGTAGGTGCTCACTTAATGTCCACTTATGAAGGCCTGGCAGTATACAGTGTGTAGCATGGACAGGCAGGGCTGGGGTGCACAGAGAAAGAGAGAGTCCCTGGGCTGAGCTAGGGACTTCCTGGAGGAAGCAGCTGGGAGGATCCTCCCCATGTGTCAGTTCTATGGCAGAAACTGAGGACAGACCACAGGACGTCCCCAGCCCAGTCCCAGGGGCATCAGGACAAACCACCAGAAAGACACAAGAGCCTGCCATGAGGGAGATTCAGTGGCCAGGGCCGAGGACAGGGCCACTAAAGGGGCTGTCAGTACATTCAGAGAAGGTTTCCTGGAGGGGGACCTACTTTTGGCTATTTAAGGGCAGGGAAAGAAATGGAGATGAATCAGGTTAAAGAACGTGGAGAGAGGCAGAGATATGGAAGAGAAAGTTCTGTCCCTTTTTGCCCTTTACCCCTGAGGAAAAAGGGGAGATGGAGGCGCATGTGCAGGAGGAGCAAAGAAGACCAAGGCAGAATGGAGATAACACCAATGCCAACACCATGGCCAGGGCGGGCATGGACGGCTGGGGCTGGCAGGGAGCAGGTGCCCAGCTGTGGCTGGGAAACATTTCCTGTCTCCTAGCCAGAGGGGTCATTAATAATCATTTACCCGCCGCAGGCAGTACGGAGGCCAGCCAGGGAGCAGCGTGGCACTGGGGCCAGAGCCCAGCCTGGTGGCCAGGAGAGCTGTACTCTGGGGCCAGCCCTGCCACCTTGCTGTGAAACCTGGACAAGTCACCTGACTTCTCTTCATCTCTGGTAATGCCAGTAAAAGGAGGATCTAAAGAGGAAGCTGCCTGAAGTCCCCTGTTCTCTGCTCTGTACCTCTGTTTCCCTAGATGGCAACTGGGCTACCAACCCTGGAGGGGATTATGACATCTGATGATTGATATGAGCATCTAGGCTATGGAAAGCCCAGCTCAGGACACACGGGATGGGCAGTCCCCACCCAGCATCTGAACAGGGGGCCTCATGGAACCAGGTGCACGTCAGGCTGGGGGAAACAGAAAAGGGAGGGCCATCTGCCCAGGGCCTGGGGGCGGACAGTGTGGTGGGGCCAGGAAGACAGAGTTCCTCACATGGAAGGCGGGAGCCCCATGAAGCCTCTTTGGTCACTGCTATGAGTAGCACTTAAAACTGTGCCTGCCTGGTACAGAGCAGGTGCTTGATAAATACTTTTAGACAACTGAATGAGTTAATCTGTAAAATTTGGAAAGAGCTACCTAAAAGATCACAATGATGCTTATCTGGCCAAAGACAATGGGGTGGGCAAAACGCTTGGACGTGAGGCCCAGGGATGGCCATCCAAAGCCATGCAGCATTGCATGGAAAGGATCGGCCGCCTCAGATCCTTTTTTCTAGTTGGGCCAGAATCTTCCTCGGCCCCAGATCACATTTGTCTGTTCACCCAACACCCCATTCAAAGCCCAGCTCAGGCCCTCTCACTTCAGGAAACTTCTGAAATGTGATGCCAAGGCATTGGCCCCCAGCCCTTCCCCTGACTAACTCTGATAGTGCCTTCCAGCCACAAGGAGCCCTGGCCTTTCGTGCTCTCCAATCCCTGTTGGCAGGTTACTCAGTAACGTTTCCTCATAGTTTTCTCTGGAAGGTGTGGCCTGGATCTTCCTACTGATGGGAACCCCCTATCAGACTAGAGGGTCCCCAAAAGCATGACCAGGCTTTCTTTTTCAGATAAGGGTCTCTGTGAGGACAGGGACTATTTCCATCATCAGATGTGGGGTCAACAAAAGTGGAGGTAGACTAAGGTCTCCCTGGTTATCTCCCAGCCCAGGGACCATCCTGGGGGGCACACAGGAAGGAAAGGAGACAGGCCAGTGTGCAGAAGGGGGTACTTGGTTGCTCAGCACCTGTGGGAACCAGGAAGGGCACTGGGTCACCCAGGGGACTAAGACCTCATGGTTGGCAAACTCATGCAACTCCAAGCTTAGCCTAAGGTCCTCTTGCACCAAGGAGATGTCACCGGGGATACCGCCCAGGTGTCACTCACTGCTGGTGTCTCCAGACCACTGTGAAGTAGTAGTAAACACAGTGACCCTGCAACACGTGCATCCTCTCCCCACCCCCTTCCAAATCCTGGCCCAAAACACGAGGCAGGCTACGAGGAAAAGAACAAAGGTTCCCGGGCCGCGACATCGCCCGCCGCCTGCCTGTCCAGCGCCTGCTCAGCCGGAAACCCAAGACAAAGGCCTTGGTCAAAGCGAGGAGGATGAAGGGCAAAGGGTAGACACAGCCTGGCCTGAGGGGGCCATGAGAGAACGTCACTGGGACCTAATCGGGAGGGAAGCAAGGGCAGGATGGCAGCCAAGCCCTCCCTGCACACACACGTCACTCCACAAACAATTACGGGACATCTGCTGGCTTCTGCACACCACAAACATTACATACCTCATTCCTTACCCCACACACCTTATGCACACACTCCCTTACCCCGTGCAGCACATTCCACAGCCCGCAACACCTCCCGCACCCCTCATCTCCTGGATACCCCTCATACCTGCCTTACCACACACATAAACAGTTCACGGGGAGAAAAGATCACATAATCCTCATGTGACGCTGAAAAGTCACAGAGCTCACACACCCACAGTTGACACCACACTCACACTCAACATCCCATCATGCACCTCACACACACCCACACTCACCTCCCTAACCACAGACACACATCCAATTAAATTCCACACACACACTACCCAGACATAGAGATACACCCTGCATAGATAATGTGCACACCTAATGCCACACAAAAATGTCACATTTGTGGCCACACATACGGCCCCTTAGCATAGACAAGCCTGCCCGCACACTGCCTCCCCCCGTGTGCACTCTGACATGCGTATACGTGCACATACACACACAGGCAACAGGTTCCTTGCCGTGAACCCCTCAGCGCTACATGCTGTACTCTTGCCCACTCATAGTTGCTCAGACAGCCACCGCACTGACACATGACCCTCAAACACCAACACACAGGCCCTAAGCTAGTGCCTAAGTGAGCCTAGGCTGTACATAATGACTCTAAGCCAGTCGCCTAGTCTGTCTGAGAACATACTCAGGCACACAGCTCCCCCCATGCCCACTCCCTCTGCGGAGACATCAGTGAAGCCTTTCCTCAGGCCCCTACATGGCTCTTCCTGGCTACACACAGTAACTGATAACATACGCAACCACACACGCAATCCCCCATGCAAACTGCCCCTACAGCTCCACCCCACAGTGACAGACACACAACCACATACACAGGAGTTCCCCCCACACAAAATAGTCACATATACAGCTGCCACTCTACCCCCAACACAGCCTCCCTAGCAACACATGGTACACAATCCTGTACACTCACAATCCTCATGCTCACCATAAGCCCCCAGGAATCCCCCCAAATAATCCCACTCACAATGACACACACAATACTACATGACACAACACACATGATCACATACAAAGCACACTCAACATAGGTAACTCAGCCTCTCCTACACAAACACACAACCCAGACTCACCCAGCCCTGGACACCTCCTACCACAGGTGACTGACACCAGATTGTAGCCTACTCCTCCCTTCCCCATCCCATGCCCCCAGCTACCCCCAGTCAAGACCAGGACAGCAGCAATGAGAGGGGTTATAGATTATGAACCCCAGTGCCCCACCGCACCACCCCCACCAGCCTTAGATCTCTGGGCACCGCCCAAGAACTACGCATTCCATGTTTATTCGCTTCCACTGGCACCCACATGTCATGCTTGACAACATGAGAGGAGTGGAGGTCCTGGGGACACTAGCCCAGCACTCTGAGTCTGTCCCCTCCTCACCCCAAAGCAGAGGCAGGTATAAGGGGAAGGGGTGACCACAGGGAGAGACCACAGGACAAAGACAGAGACCTAGAGGAATTGGGTGAGGGTGGGTAACAGACAAGCCAAGATAGGTGGACACATGGGCAAAAGAGACCAAACAAGAGAGAAACAGGCAAGCAGAGAGAGAAGACACCCAGAAAGACTTGGAAAAGCCAGAGGAGAAACCAGAGAATGAAGTGGGACCACCACACCCAGAAAGAAACAAGAGGAGAGGGTGAGACAAACCAGAAAAGGCTAAGAGACCTCCTATGGGAGGGGGGCAGGAACAAAGTAGGAGGTGGGTCGTTCAGAGGGGAAAGAAACGGTGATGAAAAGAGGCCTTTGGACCCTGAGGTAGGGTCCCAGGTGAGGAATGAAGTCCAAATGTTTGAGTGGGAATCTGGGTGGGGGCACAAATGAGGCTGTGGAGTAGAGGTTCAGGGGTTTGGGGTGAGGCCCCAGTTCTGAGGTGGGGTCCTGAGTGAGAGTTGGGCGCTCAGATGTTCTGGGTGTCCCTGTAAGTCTGATATACTTAGTAGCGATTTAGGGGTTTGGGCGGGGGGCTCCAGACTTGAACAGAGCTCTCAGTGTGGACTGGGGTCTTACTGGGTATTGTAAGTTCAGTGGTTGGGGTGGAATCCGGATCGGAAAGGGGCTCAGAGTCTGGGGTGAGGTTTGGACTGTGAGCTGGCGCTTCAAAGGCTCTGGGGGTGGGGTGCAGTCGGCACAGGAGTGAGATTCAGAGCTAGGGCAAGGGTCTTCACCCTGAGGAGGGCTCAGGGACGGGGTTGGCCACGGAGCCGGAGACTGCACGCCCCGCGAAGGACCCGGTAGGGCGATGCCCGACACTCGCTTCTCCTGGTGCCCAGGGCGGAGGGCCCCCCTACCTGCAGCCTGTCGGCGCATGGCGGCGGCGGCGGCTCGTCCGGCTTGAGGAAGACCTGCTGGCCCCGCCTGAGGAATTGGACAACAGCGATGAGAATGTGGTGCAGCACCAGGACCATGCTCGCAGCCGCCCGCCCTCCCGCCTGGCCGCTGAGCTCGGTCAGCGCGTCCGCGACAGCTTCGCCGGGTCCGCACGACTGTGCGCCCGGGCCCCGCCCCGGACCGCCCACTGCCCGCCCCCCGCCGCCTCAGCCCCGCCTACCACCCCGCCACCCTGGACAGCACCTCTCAGTTCGTCCGATCTTGGGACCCCAACCAGATCCCCCACCAGCTCTCACCTCCCTTATCTCTCCGATCTCATGTCTTCAGCTGGTCCGCTATTAGGATCCCCGCCTGGTAGCCGGCTCCCAGCCTTCGCTCCCTTCTCTCGCCCCTTTGTCACTCGTTTCGCTACCTCGCAGGGGTCACCTCTCACAGCCCCTCTCCTGTCTGATCGCATCCTCTCCCTGCACCACTTAGAAAGTCCTGGAACCAGGCCAGAACCCCAAGGCAGAGCGCAGCGAAGGATAGTGTGGAGGGTAGAATAGGGAGGAAGGGACCCTGACAAATTACAAAGAGCCCTGAGCTTGCTTCCCTTCTAGGAAAAAAAGGTGAATTTTAGAGGTCGCCGAGAGACGGACAGACGCTGGAAGCAGTAGCAAATCTGAGGGAGACACGTGCGCACAGACACGAACGCACACACGGACGGGCGCACTACTCCTGAGTGGAAGGTAGGTGCACTGGGACCTCAGCACTGGGTAGGCAGGTCTGCGTTGGCGCCTTAACCTATACCACCGGAAGCCGGAGAGGGTACAGGCCCCAGGGCCACACAGTCCACAGTTCCGCGGTGGGACCCGCGCGCCGGGAGCGCAATTGTCTGCAGAGCCTCTGCGCTCAGGTGCCTGCAACAGCCGTGACGCTCCTGCGCCCCCTGCTGTCCGATCCCAGCGGCGCAGCCGGGCCCTATTTGCGATCAGCCTGGCAGGGGGGATGCGGTAGTTGGGTCACCGGGGCCAGCTCCCTGCCTGAGCCCACCCGGTTCCTAACCTTCGCCGAGCATGAGATCAGCTGCGGCGGTGGGGCGTGTCTGGACTGGAGGGTGCGCTTGGGTCTCTTCTGGCCTTTGCCAACAACTTGCTGCATGACCTAGGTCAGATCCCCCTCCCGGGTTTCTGGGCCTCAGTTTTCCCATCTCTTTCACAAGACTGCCAGGAGAATCAACACAGATAATGGCAGGAAGACAGCCAGAGTCCTGACAGCCCTTGCTGTGGTCTGACCTGAATCTTTCCCAACGCACTGCAGCCCCTCTCTCTATAACTCTCCCCTCCCTTCTTGGAAAGTGACTCAATGAGCCCCCAGCCTCCCAGCCTCCCCACATCACTAGGCTGATTCATTTGGGCCCTTTCTCCCAGGGGAGTGATTTCCTTAATGTTGAGTCACTGAGCCCAGTCCTGGATTTGGTCCAGGCACCTGGCACACAGTCTGTGCCACCAGCCTAAGGAAGGCCCTCCATGCCAGGATTTCTTCTACCCCTCTTTCAGAGGCTCGGGTCTGGCCATGCTTCTTCCCCTGCCCAAAAACCTCAGCGACCCCTACCACCAGCACAATAAAGCCCAACCCCGCAGTCTGACATGGTAGATCCTCTACATAACTTAGCCTTGGCTTGTTTTTCCAGCTTTGACCCTCTCACCACTGTTCCTTAAATTTATACTTCCTGCTCTTCTCAGATGAATGACTCATTCTCACCCTCAGGCCTTTACCCATGCCACACCAACCCCCAGTGCCCTCCAGATCCTGTTAATCTGCTTATCGTTCAGGGACCAGACAGAGGTCCACCTGTTTCAGGAGGCTACCTTAGTTCTCTGTGTCCCCCTTTGTGTCTTTCCTGGGAGTCATGTCCTGGGGCACGGGGAGACGTGGGGAGTACCTCTTTCACTGAATGATCCAGGTCAGGCCAATGTATTTTACTGCATCTTTAAACTAGGGGCAATTTGTCCTCGTTATTAACACCGTAAAAAACATTACATGGGCTAAGATGTGTGCAGTTTCTGGCCCACGAAAGGCCCTCTCCTCCTTTTTTGTTCTCACCTTACAGGTCACCTGTAAAGAAAGAGTGACTAATGTAAGGGCTATCATACGGAGTGAGTGCACAGCTCCAGAGCACCTGTCACCAGGTCAGTGCTAGACTCTAGATGGCCTGGGTGGGACACAGGTACCCAGAGGTATCTGTTGTGGCCACTGGCCAGAGCCGTTTGTTCTTTGGAGGAGGCCAGCCATCTCAGCCCCCACAGTCAAGAGCCATCCCTGGCCTGGCACAGCTACCATCTCCTAGGCTCTCAGTCCTAGGCAGGACCTCCACAGCACTCATCTTTCGAGAAGTTACTTCTAGAATCTTACTTGGTCTCTCATGCTGCAGCTCAGTGGCTGGAGCCCCAGGAACATGCTCTGTGTCTCTTTCATCTCAGAGAGATTTGTACTGTGTCAGTCCTTCAGATTCGGGCATGCCTCAGAAGCTTCAAGTCCTAGCTCTGCCGTAAGCTTGCTGTGTGACGCTGGGCAGGCCACTGCCCCTCTATACACCTCATTTCCCTCACCTGTGAAATGGTAACACACTGGATTCACTAAACAAACTTCTTTCTTTTGATGTTTAGCAGGACACAGCATCTTTTCACAAACATCTCCTCATGTAATCCTTGAAATTCTCCAACCAGTTCCCCCGCCCCCTGAAGAGGCAACCAAGACTCCTCAAAGCGGCAAGGTGACAGGCCTTGCCCCAGCTCTCACGGCCAGAAAGGGAGCCTTGCTCCAAGGCCAGGATTCCTCCACTCCCCCAGCTCTACATTCTGATTCTGGGCTGGGTTCTCACCCTGGCTCCTGCCTGGGAGAACGCCCCACCACCACAAATACCAGATATTTTTAAATGTTCCCAGATGATGATTCTAATTTGCTGCCAGGTTTACAAGCCCTGGATTAGATGCATCTTGGCTGACCTTAGTACATGGAATTAAGGGTCAGGGCTGGCCCTTATCTAGGGCTTGGGGCTCTGTCCCTGAGGGGCTTTAACATTTATTAAGCACTTGCTACATGTTTCATATTTCATCTTCTCAACAACAGTATAAGGTAAGATCTTTTATTAGCCACATTCTTCAGATAAGGAAAACTGAGGCACAGAGACACTACGTAACTTGTCCACAGTTACACAGCTGGTAAGTAGAGGAGCTAAAATTCAAATCCAGGCCGTCTGGCTCCAGTCTGTGCCTTAAACTCATGTCCATCTCTTGAGGAAAGGCATGTGAGAAAAACAGATTTTTCTACTCCCGCTTTTGTCCCAAACAATGCAGCGCCTGAGGGTCTTCTACTCCCAGTCCCTGAACCTTCTGCCAATCTCTGCCACACAGGTAGGTGGCCTAGCCTGTCTAGACTCCTCTTTTCATCTCCCCACTTTATCAGCCACTCTAAGGTGCCCAGTGACCCAGCTACCTCAGAGTAGGTATTTTCAGAAAAGGTGACTCAGCCAAGAGTCTGAGTAATGGGCCACTTGGCCTCAGGCCCTGTCGGGGAACCAACCCTCCTTTTTTCCTAATAATGACATCTCTGTGGACCAGTGTGCTTATAGAGTACTTCCTTCCCCAGGACTGGTGAGCAGACTTTCCCGTTTGCCGTCCCTCCATCTGAGAGCACTGAACCAGCGGAGTCTGAATAGACTACAAATCTCCCTTTCCCATGACTGTGTCCTGCTCCTATGACCCTCTCTGGTGCCTGGCATGTATCTATCCTCTTGCTGTTAACCATGGAGGCTCCTGAATACCAGCTTCAAGCCTGAGCCCTGCCCCGACATGCTGGGTGACCTTAGGCAAGGCTCTGGCTGGCTCTGGCCCTCTCTGGCCTCAGGCTTCTCAGCAGCTGTGAAGGTTGGCCTGGTTCTCTTCGAGGGCTCAGGCAGCTCCGGTGGAGGGAGGCAGGATCCAGGTAGGCCTAGCTGGGCAGACGATAGCTCTCCTGGGCGGCCAGGCCTTCCCAGGTATGCCAGGCCCACGGACTGAGCAAGGGCCAGGTCCCGACACAGGAAGCTCCTTAGGAAAGAGTGTGTGTGCCTTAGTCTCTCCAGGACTTAGAGTGGACCCCATGGGCTAAAAAATGGGCTCCACCCCCCTAGGGCTCCTGCAAGGAAACAATCCAAGAAGGGGGGCCACTGTGCCTTCTTCTCCCTGATGTCCATACATGCTAGAATCATCTTTTCTTCACCAAATCCTCAGCCTGTCTCACCCACACCCTCATGTCTCCCCATTGCCCACAGGACGAAGTTGGAGCCCTGGTCCTGGCCTTCATGGCCTTTAACCCCCCCCCCCCCC
>PVJD01017773.1:0-16497 GCA_004026545.1 Mormoops blainvillei | reverse complement strand
ATTTCCTCTCCTGTAAAAATCAAGGTCCCTGTCACCTCGTGGGTTGTGAAAGTACACGAGACGATGCCTACTAAGGGTTTGGCCCAGTGCTTGGCACACTGTGAGTGTTCAGTAAAGGAGAGCTGGTGAGATACAGAAGAACAACTAGCACACGTACGTACAACAAATCACACACATATGCACACCTTTGCAAGCCCAAGGCTTTAGCACCGCCTCTGTCACAGTGTGGCTGTTTATTACAGTTTAGTTAAAGAGAGATTAGCTAAACATGAAGAAACCCTCACGAGTATGTACCCGAAATCAATTTAAATCTGGTTTCAAACATGATTCCATAGCAGCTTTGACTTACACACAGCTTTGGAGGAGAGTGACCATAGACATGAAGCAAACAGCCCCTATTTGGGGAAAAACAATTCTGTTTGGAGGCATTTACTCCTCCTGACCTTCTTCTTTTGCTAAGGGGAGCTTCACCAAGGACACTTTGCCCACACAAACACCAGAGGCAAACCAGTCCTGTCTCAAGTAAATATTTGTCGATTAAATGGTTGTTCATGTTGCTGAGTCATAGAAACACTGGCATTTTGTTAGAATGTACAGACTAAATGGAGTAGGGGCTCATTTAGCATCTATTGAAGTCACAGTAATATTTTGATTATTACTGAGGTATCACACTATTTAATGCATGGGGGATTTTGTAGATATGGGTGTCTAAAATATTCTGATAACTTTGACTCAACTTATTTTCTTTCATACCTGAAGTGGGAGAGATGCAATCACTCTGCACAATAAAGCAACATTATATTATCTAATTAATGCTGAATAAAATCTCAGACAATGTTCAAAATCACTATTTTCATAATGAAAATGCTAGTACTGTGGGAAAAGTGATGCATTTTACCTAGAAAGCATCTTGTAAAGATCATACTTTAAAATATTGTTAAACCCACTAGGAAATCCATGTTGTCCATTTTGTGTTGGGTGCTCTTTATTTTAGCCCTCAGGATGGGTTCAGATAGGCAGCCTGGGGTAGAGCACGGGCATAACTTTGGAGTGGTCACCTCTAAAAGCGGGGGTCATGGATTTTTTTCCTATGTCATTTTTGTAGTCACTAAATTGTGTAATATAAAATTTGTATTACTTTTGAAACTATTTTAAATTTTATTTTTAAGGTTTTATTTATTTATTAAATCAACTTCAACTGGTCTGCCTGACTTAACAAACCTCATCCAGAGAGAAATCTCCAGCACGAGACTTCTCAAACCACTCTGGACAGTCACAGCACCGTCTCCAAACACTGCACCAATCTTCTTTTTGTGTTTCAGTTGGGTTTTTACCTTTCTGGAAATAATAAGCATAATATGCTGAAAATGTTGCTTATTTGCTTCCATCTTCAATATTAAAATGGCTACACAAAAACTCACCAATTGTGATAAGTTTTTTAAATGCATACTGATATGACAGCTGTCACAGTATAATCTAACAAATTAACTTCATTGTTTCAAATGAAGTTAAAGACAACTAAGTGCTACTAGAGCCATCTTATGAAAAAAACCTAATAAATGTTTAGCCAATCCACTACATAAGTGTAATTTAATGTTCTGATTAGAATATTATAATATTGACTAAGATATTTTTATTGAGTGCTCCTCATGTGTGAGGCACTGTATTAAACACTTTATGTATTTCATGTTAATTCACCTTAGTAACAATGCTGAAGGATAGCTATTATTATTATTTCAATTTTATAGATAGTTTATAGACACAAATTTAAGACTTTGATGAATGAAGTGATTTGATAAGAAGAAGCAAGTCTGGGATCTGAATCCAGTTCTGTCTGGTT
The DNA here is from genome assembly GCA_004026545.1 of Mormoops blainvillei. Lineage (NCBI taxonomy): Eukaryota > Metazoa > Chordata > Mammalia > Chiroptera > Mormoopidae > Mormoops > Mormoops blainvillei. The sequence goes on along the minus strand of PVJD01017773.1, from coordinate 14,657 downwards.
ACAAAATTTAGTTTCTTGAACCAGAGGAATGAGCAAAACAAGTATTTTTGAAGGATATATTGTGGAGAAAATAAAGAATTTAACCATCCATTATATGCTTAGTGTTATGTTTTTTATTTTTTTCTGCAGCATGAGGCTCTATTCCCCAGATCCACATCAAGTTATTTAAACTGATACCTACAGTGTTCATGTAGAGACAATCTGCAAAGAATTCTCTACAGACAATTTCATTATGTAATCATTTTTTTTCTGACTTTTGGGTTTAATGAGGTTTTTTTAAAGTATGTTTTATTGATTATGCTAGTACATTTCTCCCGTATTTTTCTCCCCTTTATCACCTACAGCCTGGTGACTGGCTCCCTCCAGCCTCCCCACCACTTAGTCCATGTCCATGGGTCGTACATATAAGTTCTTTGGCTTCTACATTTCCTGTACTATTCTCAACCATCCCGTCTATTCTGTACCTACCAATTATGCCTCTTTTCCCCCATTCTACTCCCCTCCTCTCCACATTGATAACCCTCCATGTGATTTCCATTTCTGTGATTCTGCTCCTGTTCTAGTCATTTGCTTAGCTGTTTTTGGTTTTGGTTTTTGTTTTTAGGTTCAATTGTTGATAGTTTTGAGTTTGCTCTCATTTTACTTTTCATTGTTTTGATCTTCTTTTTCTTAGATAGGCCCCTTTAACATTTCATATAATGTCTTGATGATGATGAACTCCTTTAACTTGACCTTATCTTAGAAGAACTTCATCTGTCCTTTCATTCTAAATGATAGCTTTGCTGGAGAGAATAATCTTGGATGTAGGTCCCTGCTTTTCATGACTCTTAATACTTCTTTCCAGTGCCTTCTTGCCTGTAAAGTTTATTTTGAGAAATCAGCTGATAGTCTTATGGGAGCTCCTTTGTAGGTAACTTTCTCCTTTTCTCTTGCTGCTTTGAAGATTTTTTCCTTATCTTTAATCTACAAATGGTAATTGATGTGTTTTGGTGTGTGCCTCTCCAGGTCCAACTTCTTTGGGACCCTCTGAGCTTCCTGAACTTGCATGTATATTTCCTTCTCCAGGCTGGGGAAGCTTTCTTTTATTATTTTTTCAAATGAGTTTTCAATTTCTTACTCTTACTCTTCTCCTTATGGCACCTCTATGATTCAGATTTTGGAATGTTTAAAGTTGTCCAAGGGATTCCTAAGCCTCTCTTCATTTTTTTTGAATTGTTGTTTCTTCATTCTGTTCCAGTTGAATGTGTATTCTTCCTTTCATTCCAAATCATTGATTTTAGCCCCATTCTCTTTCCCTTCGTTGTTGATTCCCTGTATATTTTTCTTTATTTCACTTTGTATAGCCTTTACTTCTTCCTATATTTTGCAGCCATACTCAAGTTCTGTGAGCATCCTGATTAGCAATGTTTGAATTCTGCATATGATAGTTTGGCTATCTCCTCATTGCTTAGTTCTTTTTCTGGGTTTTTGATCTATTCTTTCATTTGGGCTATATTTCTTTGTTTGGGCACACCTGTTACATTGTAAGGGGCTTAGCCTTGGGTATTTGCCACAGAGGGCAACCCCCTTCACTGTGTTGTGACACTGTATGTGGTAGAGGAGTCAGAGAGGGAACAATGCTGCTTGATCAACTCTCATCAGGCTTTCATTCACTCCCCCTGCTTCCCACAAGCTAATTGCACCCTTTCAGGTGCTTCCCTGGTGTTGATTCTCTGGTGGATGAGCTTATGTATGTTCTAGAACCACATAGACCCCTCCAATGAACTCTTCTGTGAGACTGGCAATTTCTCCCGCCACCGCAGCTATCACAGGTTTTACAGCCAGGGGTTCTGAGGCTTTATTTCCTGTTCTGGAAACCTGGATTGTGTGGTCTGTCTCACTCCCCACTTGTTCCTCCCAGTTTATCCACACGTGAATGTGGGACTCCCCCGTCCACCAGCCACTGTCTCACCTGCCTAGTCTGCAAGCTGCTGCCTTGTTGCAAGTCCTATCTGCCTCAGTTGCTTGTTTCTGCCCCTCCTACCAGTCTGGATGAGTGCTTCTTCTTTAACTCCTTGGTTGTCAGAAATCCATATAGTTCAATTTTCTGGCAGTTCTGGTTGTTTTTTGTTTTTAAATTTGTTGTTATCCTTATTTTGGTTGTGCAAGGAAGTGAAATGTATCCATCCCGGCCAGAAGTTCCCCACCAAGAGGTTGTTTTTTCAAATTTTTTTGTTGTTGTTGTTTTTAACAAGACCTAGGCATAACAAAAACTGTTTATTGAGCAAAAAAGAAAAACATCAATATGGGACATAAAGACATGTTCCTTAACTATTGTGTTTGATGTTGCACTCCCCTACTCTCATCCTGATGGAGAGTACAGAAATATGCAAAGGCAGATAGAAAAGAGTGAAGGACATATACAGGTGCCCACACAGGGTGTTGGCTACCCAGTTCAATGTTCCATGGTTCAGTCTGTCAGCATCCATTTAAGGAAGATGTAGAGCACAACAGCTGTTGAAATGTAGAAGCTCAGTGGATTCCACATCCTTCACTCCTTTCCTCTCTATTCAGTCTCTTTGTTAAAGCAGGCTGAGCATAGAGCAACTGCTGAGATGCCTAGTTTTATATTTGGGCTATGTTCTCTGGGTGATCTGAATTCCTTGAGTTGAATGATACCTATGTATCTCCAGACAGAACAATTGCCCATCATGAGTTATTAGTTGAGAACTCCAAACTATGGTCATTAACTACTTCTAACCCGGCTAAAAAGAAACATAGAAAATGTGTGAGAACACTGATTCTGAGGAGATCTTGTCTAAAGAACACTGTGGGGACTTCTGGCCAAGATGTAGGGATAAGTAGATACACTTTGTCTCCTTGCACAACCAAAAGAAGGACAAAACAAATTTAAAACAAAAGACAACCAGAATCTCCAGAAAATTGAACTGTATAGAAGTCTGACAACCAAGGAGTTAAAGGAGAATCATTCATCTGGACACGTAGGAGGAGCGGGGATGGGCAGACAAGGTGGAAAGGACACACAGAAAGGCATTGCTGGGGTACTGGGTGGGCATACGGTGCCTGGCAGTCCCACATTCACGTGTGGGTAAAATGGGAGGAACAATTGTGGAGCAAGACATACCACGCAGGGTTCCAGCACAGGAAAAGAAAACCTCAAAACCTCTGGCTGTAAAAACCAGTGGGGACTGCTGCTGCAGGAGAAACTCCCAGCCTCACAGGAGTGTTCGTTGGAGAGACCCACAGGGTCATGGAATGTACACAATCCCACCCACCCAGGAATTGGCACAAGAAGGGCCAAATTTGCTTGTGGGTAATGGGGGAAGTGACTAAAACCTAGTGGAGATCTCAGCAAGTGGCATTGTTCCCTCTCTGATTGCTCTCCCACAAACAGTACCACAACGCAACAACTGATTTACCCTGCCTTGGTGAATACTTAAGGCTCCATCCCTTACAATGTAACAGGTACCCCAAGACAAAGAAATATGGCTCAAATGAAAGAACAGATCAAAACTCAAAAAATAGAACTAAGCAGTGAAGAGATAGCCAACCTCTCAGATGCTGAGTTGAAAAACACTGGTAAAGGGTGCTCTCAGAAATGGTTGAATATGGTCACAAAATAGAGGAAAAAGTGGAGGTTATGAAAAGTGAAATAAGGAAAAATATACAAGGAACCTACAATGAAGGGAAGGTAACCAGGACTCAAATCAATGATTTGGAGCAGAAGAAAGTAATAAACATTCAACCAGAACAGAATGAAGAAAGAAGAATTCAAAAAAATGAGGAGAAACTTAGGAACCTCTGGGACAACTTTAAATGTTCCAACAGCCAAATTATAGGGGTGCCAGAAAGAGAAGAGGAAGAGCAAGAAATTGAAAACTTATTTGAAAAAATAATGGAGAACTTCCCCAATCTAGCAAAGAAAATAGACTTCCAGGAAGTCCAGGAAGCTCAGAGAGTCCCAAAGAAGTTGGACCCAAGGAAACACACACCAAGGCACAACATAATGAAATTACCCAAGGTTAAAGATGAGGAGAGAATCTTAAAAGCAACAAGAGAAAAGGAGAGAGTCACCTACAAAGGAGTTCCCACTAGACTATCAGCTGATTTCTCAAAAGAAACTTTACAAGCAAGAAGGGGCTAGAAAGAAGTATTCAAAATCATGAAAGGCAAGAACCTACATCCAAGATTACTCTCTCCAGCAAAGTTACCATTTGGAATGGAAAAGCAGATGAAGTGCTCCCAGATAAGATAAAGTTAAAGGAGTTCATCATCACCAAATCCTTATTACATAAGATATTAAAGGGATTTATCTAAGAGAAAGAAGAAAATCAAAACAATGAAGAGTAAAATGACAGCAAACTCACAACAGAACAAAATCAACAACTGAACTTATAAAAAAAAATCACTAAGCAAACTGGAACAGGAACAGAATCATAGAAATGGAGATCACATGGAAGGTTGTCAGTGGGGTGGAGGAAGGGGAGAATGGGGGAAAAGGTACAGGGAATAAGAAACATAAATGGTAGGTACAAAATACACAGGGGGAGGTTAAGAATGGCTTAGGAAATGTAGAAACCAAAGAACTTATATGTATGACCCATGGACTTGAACTAAGGTGGGGGGAATAGTGGTGTTATGGGTATGCAGGATGGAGGGGAATAAAGGGGAGAAAAAAAATGGGACAACTGTAATAGCATAAGCAATGAAATATACTTAAAAAAACACTGTGGGGAGTGATGTGGCAATCTCTAACCTCTTTCGTTGAGGAGGTCAGGAGGCAGCTCTCCCATCTCCATGCCAAACAAGGGAACTCTCCAGGCATTGAGACCAGCATGCGTCCAGAGCAAAGATCTGTGTGTTGGGGTGGGGTGGGGAGTTGGGGCTCAATACAATTATTTGACCTATGTCCTGAGGGTTTGGTGGGCAGAGAGGCCAGTGATAACACTCATCTGGAAAAGTCAGAAGATAACTTCAGGTCATAGTAGATTTGGTAACTTGGACAAAGTCTCCTACTGAAATCAACTAAATTATCTTGATAAAATAATAAAAAATAAAAATAATCTTTCTGAGAGTTTCATATAGCTAACAAAATAACACAATGTAGAAGGCTGCTTAATTTGCTGTCATATAGTTATAGTTAAAGCTTCCATATTCTGTTGGCCAATTAGCAAACTCAGGTATGACTGGTCTGGGCACTGGGTTCTGAACCACCTGTTTCCCCTGGTAACACTCTGGGAGGCTCCCTTCTCCTCCTATTCCAGGTCTCTAATGCCACCTCAGCCTTCTTTTGCAGCACACAGCCAAGAAAGATAGAATGTTGTGGCTGCAAACATTTATCTGCTCTTTACTCTGCTTTTCACAAATGTGAATTCATTCCAGCATTTCTCAGATTGTTTGAGAAATTTTTGAAAAACTAATGTTTTGTATTTTGATAATTTTGGATTTTGTTAGAAAAGTTAATCTTTTCTTTATAGTTGAAATTGCATAGATACAATTATAGCAACTGAAAATATTTATGGCAATAGTATAAAGGAAGCATAAATGTTCACTTAGGGTATCCAGATATCAAATTTTATAATTGCACAGTCACTGACAGACAACAGATCAGACATCTGTAAACCAGATATTTCCTAGAAGAAAAAAAAAAAAACAACACCTTGCACAAGGTCAGTTACTGACAAAAAACTACAACCATAAGGAACATAAAATTCTGTCTGCCTCTCTTTGGTCCCTGATGTAAATTCCACAGAAGACATGATGACCTAATATAATGACTCCTGGGAGTCCACAGTGTCATTGGAGCCAAGATAATAAGTGACCACATCCTTCCTAATGGGAAGTATCTCGGTCTTGAATCCAAACCCCAGTCCTGTCTAGGCCTCAGCCTCAGCTTGCAGCACTTCCTGTGCTTCTCACACTGATGCCTCTGAATTAGGAGAAAGAAAAGGGGCTGTGATGGCTGTCAATTGTAGCCCCACAGGTGCCACTAACTTTGCCTCCAAATGTCTGGTTTGACATCATTTCCTATTGACTGGGGTTAGAAACCATGTATGTTGAAAGAACTGATAGTCTCAGAGACAAGGTGAGGTCTATTATTTCATTTCTCAGAGATTTCTGGTAACTGTGAAAATCTCAAACTAAAGGCACAGGCAGTGAACAAAATGGAATTCCTATCAGTTTTGCCATCATGGCTGCCAGATAATGTGCTAGATGTTTTATGTGTGTAGAAACCCGTGTGATCATTATAAAAACCCTGCAAATAAACCTGCTCCATGGAAGAATGATGCTTAGAGGGGGGCAATAGTTGGTCCAAACAAATAGTCTGTGATGTTTCAATTGCACTATAGGGCCACCCTGAATATCTTTAGTGTTTATTATCTTTATAAAACACACTGTGGCATTTGCGGGCAAATATGGGTTTTCCCAGACCAGTTTCCCCATCCACTAGAGTCTGATCAAGACAGGATGAATAGTCATTTAACAAGCCACAGCTAAAGGATTACTGTGGGAACCTAACTGGAAGAGGTCCCTTTCTGGACAGTCTACCCTTAGGGAAAAGGCTAAGGAAACCATAGATCATATATAATTTTGTGAACTTGCTTTAAAAGGAAATATGGGATACATGGAAAGTGCTGAAATCTCTATAGCCTGGACTTATGTACACGATCAAAATATTTAATGAGGATAATGTTTTGGAAATTTGTAACCAGAATATTTTTATTCTCCCATATATGTCTGGTCACCTGTAGCCCTCCCTCTATTAAGAATAAACCATGAAATTTACCACCAATGGAAAAAGATGGTGGTTGTGCCCAGATCATATTCATGTTTTTTCTGCTTTTTTAAAATTTATTTTCCAGATTTAATCAATATATAACTGATATAAAAGTATTATATAATTTTATGGGGTACTATGTGTCCATACACAATAAAAGCAAAAATAAAGACGAAGGTTAACATAAAACTAAAAAGATTCTGCACAGCAAAGGAAACCATCAACAAAATGAACAGGCACTCTAATAATGGGAGAAAGTATTTGTAAGTCATATATCAGATAAGGGACTAATATCCTAAATATATAAATAACTCATACAAGTCAATGGCTAAAAAAGAAACAACCCTATTAAAAACAGAAGAACTGAATAGACATTTTCCAAAGAAGACATAACAAAATGACCACGAATACATGAAAAGGTGTGCAACATCCTAATCATGTGCAACATCCTAATCATCAGGGAATTTCAAATCAAAAGCACAGTGAACTCTCACCTTGTGTCTGCTAAATTGGTATTCTTCCAAAAGACAAGAGCTAACAAACACTGGTATGTGGAGAAAAAGAAAGCCTTGTGTACTATTGATGGGACTGTAAACTGGGACAGCCACTATGTAAAATAGTATGGGGGGAGTCTTCAGAAAATTATAAGCAGAACTACCTTATGATTAAACAATCGCTGTGGTAGGTATATATCCAAAAGAAATGAAATCAGAATCTTGAAGAGATATCTACATTCCCATGTCTATTGCAGCATTATTCACAGTAGCCAAAATATAGAAACAAGCTAAGTGTCTGTCAACAGGTAAATGGATAAAAAAGATGAAAAGATGAGGTATATATGTAATTAAATATTATTTAACCATGAGAAGGAAGGAAATCCTGCCTTTTGTCACAACTTGGATCAGCTTGATGGCATTAAATGCTAAGTGAAATATGTGATACAGGGAAAGGAAAATGCCATATGATCTTTTGTACACTGGGTATCTTAAAAGGCCAAACTCATGGAAACAGGGAGTAGAATGGCAGTTACCAGGGGCTGGACGGTGGGAGGAATGGGGAAATATTAGTCAAAAGTTACCAACTTCCAGTTATAACATTAACAAGTAATCAGGATCTAATGTAATTATGAATGGTAATTATAATTCATACTACTCTTATGTATTTGACATTTGACAAGCTCACTTTTTGAGTTAATCTTGAGATAGTGGGCTTGAAAGTCAGGTTTAGTTGAAAAAGGAAAGAGTTTTCTAAATTTCCAAATCTCCTACTTAAAGGTCAAGGCAAACTGAAAAATTAGAAACAGAGACTTTTCCTAGAGGTCTAGATACAGTTAAGTGGGGAGCTGGTGTCAGGGAAGCTAGCCCCCAGCCCTAGAGGAAGGGGTAGCACTGCCCATTGTGATATATTGTGAGATAATGGGGAGAGGGCAAGAGGAGGTACCTTTCTGCCTCCGAGGACTTCAACAAAAACTCAAAATAGATGGAGAGAAAATCTGAGATTATCAGTTGATAGCAAGATCTCCCAACATGGCTACGTTAAGTAAAACAATGTGAATAGTGGAAGGCATTTACAAAGGTGAACCCAAACAGCACTGCTTTCCTCACAGCTTCAAGTGTAGGAGGCCCAAATGCCTCTCTGGTCTCTAAGAGGGTGAGAGGTGCTGAGGGGACCAGGGCATGCAGCACCCGGGATTTGGATGAGAAGCTGCAGGGTGGGAACTTTGTGCCCAAGGGCGCAGTGTGGAGTCAGTAGTGGTGGGTTCAGGTCTGTTACTGTACCAGTCAATTCAGAAGAAGAGGTCAGATCCCAGAGACAAGCAGGGCAAAAAGCTGGAAGTCAGAAGGATGCAGAGGGTGTCAGACCCTCCCATATGCATTGATGCCGTCCTGTAGACGAACCAAGGAAAAGAGAGAAGCACAGAAAACACAAAGAAGGTACCAATAGAAACTGAATTAACTGTAACAGACTATTCTAAACTGAAGAAAACTATTTAATTATATATGATGTATATAGTACCTTGTTTAAGAACATGAATTTCAGTGCCAAACACTTTGGTGCAATTATGGTTCTTCCGCTTACACCTGTCTGCTTGAGACAAGAACCCTGCTCTGCCAAATCCTCCATTTTCTCATCTAAGAAACGAGAACAGCCCTGGCTGGCATGGCTCAGTGGGCTGAGTGTTGGCCTGCAAATCAAAGAGTTGCCAGTTCTATTCCCCAGTCAGGGCACATGCCTGGGTTGCAGGCCAGGTCCCCAGTTGGAGGCATGAGAGACAACCACACATTGATGTTTTTCTTTCTCTCTTGCTCTCCCTTTCTCTCTGTCTAAAAATAAAATAAATAAAATCTTTTTTAAAAACTGAAAACAATATTCACAATGCCTACTTAATAGGTTTTGTGAAATGGAACCAAAATATTTGTAGTACATTGCCTACCACATAGAATGTTTTAATTATCAAGAGCTATTAATATTATGAGAAGTAAATGCAATAAAATACCTATTTTCTGAAAGTGTTTATAGCAATAAGTAAAAGATAAGTTCTAACTTTGTTTACCTCCTTGTTTGAAGAAAAAAAAATGTTTTAGCCAGGAATGTTTCAAAAGTGGCCACTTATCTTTCTTTTTGTCTCATAACATTTAAAACCTTGTCTTAAGTTTAGGGAATTTTCCTCCTTATAAGTAAGTCTTGATGAAAGAATAAATCCATCTCCCACTGTGGAAATGAAAAATGCCAGATACTTTTTCTCAGCCTTCCTTGTAGCTAATGTCTGGCAGATAGTGTGAGCTCCATCAAATAGACACTCCCAACAGCTGCCCACAACCCCCTCCACCACCCGCACACTGATGCTGAAGTTGTTGGGTCTGGAAGGAAACGGCTGGCGGTGATGCAGGAGCGAGGGACCTTAGGTCTGAGGGGACTCTGGCTTCCTGAGCCGTGGCAGCACTGACGCAGGCTGCAGCATTGGTGTCCTGCTCCTTCTCCTTCTCACTCCCAGGATGCACCTCTGTGCATTGGAAGAGCCACAGGCCGTCTGGTCTGCAACCTCTGCCTTCTTGACATTCAACTTTCCAGTGCTGTCATTTCAGAAATGGTATTTATTGGACAAGAGGGTAAATAGGGCAGCGGCCTCAGGAAAAAAATCTAACCATAGTGAGCTTGCTTCTTCCTCCCTTTTCTTCTTGAGAAGACCCAGGCTAGCCTGAGTTCACACCTACTCCACATAGGATATTACAGGGTTGGAAATAAATTTCAGGGACAGCTGCTGTCCAGGGTTCAAGAAGCTCCGATACATACGATGATTTCAGAGATAACCATAATAAGTGAGTTGACAGTATAAGGAAGTAAAATTCTTAAAAAATGATAGTAGTATTAACAATAATGTCTAATAATCAATGAAAATTTACTATATGCCAAAATCTGTACAAGGTACTCAGTTATTTAATCTGCATGATCTTTTGAGTCAGGCATTATTACTGCATCCATTTTCAGGTGAGGAATCTGAGGCACAAAGAGTTTAAGAAATTTGCACAGGGTCAGGCAACTTCTAGGTGACACAGATGAACAGTGCTTAGATGCAGACATTAAAAAATGCTTCAGTGGCATGGGAAGTTACTCAGAATGTAATGTGAACTGAAAGAAAGAGAACACAAAACCCGTACATATTCCACAAGTAACTTAAATATATTATCATCCACAAAAATCACATTGCTATCCCTAAATATACACAGAAGAAATTTACACATTATCACCATAATGACAAATGGATTTGGTCTTGGTGATATAATTATGGTTATATTTATTTCTCTCTTGCCTTGTTTCTCTGAGTTTCTTCAATAAGCATCCTCAGTTGCACATCCCAAGGTACCTCCAAGGCCCACTCACATTCATGCCAAAGAGCCCTACAGAGACCACCAGCTGTGTCTTGAGATCACGAGGCCCACAGAAAGGAGTAACCTCTGACCAGTAGCCATCACTAAAGGTCTAAGGTCCTGCTGACCCACCACTTCCTTCCCTCTCCCCAGTTTAGGCTACACCCACTTGCTACTGACTTGAGTTGCCCTGCCATCGGGTCTTCACTTTCCTGCTTCTCTTCGAGGGCACAGTCTGTTCCCAAAATGTCCCTGCTGGAAGCACTCACCTTCTTGTCCTTCTGGGCACGTGAGTAACAGTCCCTGACCATTTAAGTCTAGATGGGTGAGGAAAGAAATTCTTTAATGTTTCTTGTATCACCAGAAGTTCATTGGAAATTGTCTTCTTTTACATACAGTCGGACTTGGGTTATCAGCATTGGAGCAGCCTCAGATATCCGTTTCCACAGAAGTAAAGAAACGTGTTGACATAACTTGCAAGGTATCGAGCACAGATTTTGAAAACGACATCATTCACTGGTATCGGCAAAAACCCAATCAGATTTTCGAGCACCTGACTCATGTGAGCTCAACAAAAAGCCCAACTCAAAGTAACCAAGGTGGGAAGAAAAACAAATTTGAGGCAAGGAAGAATTCTCAAAGTCTCATTTCAATCCTGACCATAAATTTCATAGAAAAAGAAGATGTGGCCGTTTACTTCTGTGCTGGCTGGGACTCACAGTACTAGAACTGTTGAGAAGCCCACACAAGATCCCCTCCTTGGATCTGTGCCACCCACATCCTTCCCAACAGTGGCAACCACAGTCAGCACCCCCTCCCCAGGTGCACCCCTGGCCTCAGCCTCACCTTGTCTGCTGTACGTCCTGAGCTCTCCAGGGAGCCCTCCTGGATTATCCTTGCACAAAGTTCTGAATTAATTCCAGTGCCTGTGTTTCCAAAGCTTTGTGTGACAATACATCCCAATCAATTAAAGTCTTGTGTGGGGATGGAGAGCACAGACAGTGTCACTGTCCACCATCTCGCCATCCAGAGATCTTCGGCCGGTGGTCAGGTGGCTGGACCCATTATTGTCATACATGCTCAAGACAACTGCTTGGCAGTAGAACTGTTAACAGTCCATTTTCCAAGTAAAAAAATTAAATTTATAGAATCTAGGCTTAAAGATCAGCCAAAGACAAGAAGTCCACGTTTTTTGAACTGGACTGTGAGACCACAATATTGGGTTTAAGAATTCAATACTTTAAGTAAACACCAGGGTTTCTGGAGTAAATTAGGGGTAGGGCAATGTCATTTTTCTGGGAAGTCTGGGAAAAATGTTTCTGCTAGCATGATTAGACCAGAGCTCCAAATTCACTGGGGATGTTAGATGAGCCCACTGTATCTGATAACTCTTGGTTTTGCCTGTGAAAGAAAAGAGAACCTGCCATGATCCAAAGAATTAATGGTGTGTGTTTTGTACAGGTTTGGGGGTGGTCAGGGTGTGTCTGTGTAAGTTGCCAGTTTATGCTCTCAATTCTTTGAATACATTAGCTCCTTTAACTCACGCCACCTATATATCTGTTATCACCAAGTATATTTGATGCATGCGGTGATTACTAAGTGATTCAGTCACTTGTGCAAGTACACAGCTTGTATGTAGCTAGTTGGCAGAGTAGGATAGTCACCCAGATAATCTGGTTCCTTTTGACTGTTACACTAAAATCTTTCCAATTACAAGATAATAACAGGAATATATTATTCCCATCCCCATAGGAGGGACAGAAATAATCATTATGGGACATTAACTGACACAAATTATCAATGTCTGCTGAAGCATGTGTCTAGGATGTGAGTGATTGGCTGTCCTTAAAGAATAAATTAAATACCAAAAAATTATCAATTAAATTTTCAATATAAAACAATACAAAGATCTTTATTTTCAATTTTTAAAAGTAGTGTCTGTAGGGGTCTTCTTTAAGAATATAGCTATCTCCTTTAAGTTTTCTATACATACTGCTCACCTTAGTTAAAAGTTACCCAAATAAAATCAACATGTTCATTCTCCCTAGTCCCTATTTCAGTGATTTACAGTCTACTATTTAATTTTGAGATGTACTAGGAAGGAAAATAGAGTAATTCGGGCCAAGTAGACTCAAGAGATGGAATTAGACAAATGATCCAACAGCCCTCTCCCACCAGGGCTCATATTTCATTGATTTACATGGAGACCAACACTGCTTATGACCATGACAGCATCTAAGTGGTGGCAATGTTGCCTACTTGAGCCTAAAGGAAACCTTCCTAGTCCCTTATATATTTTATGCAAGGAAATTAGAGACCAGGACCTAAGTATCTTATACCACATGTGAGAAGATCCATTTCCAAAAGAAATGCATGGAAAGTGTAGATCCTCTCAAAATATCTTTACTAATATACAGAGAGCAGTGTTCTTTAGCAATATAGTATCCTCAGTAAAACACATTATCGGGAAATAAATGTTATAACAGCTTTTCAATATGACTCACAAAAAAAATTAGTGACAAATTCAATGGTCAACAAAGGGAAAAAGGCAAATAATTTATGCTACATTCAAAAGATAGAATACTATGAAGCTACTAAAATGGCAATGTGAAGATTTATAAAAGGTTAAATAATTTACATTTATATATCAAAAGCACATAAAATAAGAATGAGAATACATTATATTTCAAATACATAAATGTCTAATTGGTGGAAGAAATCAAATGAAAGGAAATATTTCTGTTTTAAGATAGAGTTTTTTATTTCCTGATAGAGGGGATAGGTTATTTTCTTCTTTATAATTTCATTGATTTTATATACTTTTTAAGAAAAGACTACAAGAATTTTTACTATTAAAATATTATTTATAAGTTCATTTTCTCTGGTTTTTCAATAATAATAAAAACACAACTTGAAAACATCAGAATAGGATTATTATGTGCCAGACACTATCTATATATTATGTTCATTCTCCTTTTTAGTTTGATACAGTACTTTTCTTAAGTCTGTGAAAAATATTTACTTAGGCAATTAGAGGTGTAGAACCTGAGACACAGAGATATTAAATAATTCAGGAAAAAAGAAGGTAGAGATTAGGAGAAAACATTCTCAAAATACATATTAAAAAAAAACAAAACCCAAGAATGGTGTGCAAACTACATAAAGAATTTTCACACTGAATTAAAAAAACAATGCAATTAAAAAACGGGAAAGAAGAGCAGCCTGTGTTCAGAGACCTAAGGAAGGGGAAGTGCCCTTGCAACCCTCTAACAACAACATAAAAAGGGACAAACTGAAAACTAATGACTTTGCTTGAACTTGCACAGAACTGAGCTGAAGGAAAAGTGACTCAAAATCTGGAGATAGGCAGGCACTAGCAGGGAGAAACAGGAGCTGAGTAGTTGCTTATCTTGCACAGATGCTGCCAATGACCAATTATGCTGGTCGAAGGTTAAACTTGAAATATTTAATAAAATGGCAAGAGCTGAGAACAGACCAGTGGGAGAGTATGAACATTTGGGAACCACAGATATAGGGTATTTTCCACTATCTTGTAAGGTTTTTCTCCAGGAAGTCCACATGATTCCTGCAGAGAAGTCAGGGAGAATCTGGAGAGTGCTGGCTGCAGGCGGGGACACAGCTCCTACTGAAATCCATCCAGACCTAATCCACTGCATCTCCCCTGGAGGAAAGAAAAGACCTAATCTGCAGGGGAAGGCACAACCCCAACTTTGCCTGGAACCATCTCCTGTAATTCCACAGAGTAATAAGCTTTCATCTGCAGAAGAATGGGAATCAAAAGGGTAATGGGAAAAATACAATAAAAATAAATACAAAATAAAATAAATTCTTTCTATGAGGAAAAAAATAAAAACATAGCCTGAAAGTGGGAGGGTACCTGCTGCAGATGGGAGAAGGAACATGGGTCAGAATGTGCTACCTCTGGAAGAGGGGCAGGGACACTCGTGAAGGCCACTTTTCAACACCCAGGTTTACCGCACCTGTTCACA
>PVJD01017772.1:0-16501 GCA_004026545.1 Mormoops blainvillei | reverse complement strand
CCAGATTTCCCCTCCCCCACCCCACTCCAGCCAGGGCCTCTCCTAGGTACACTCTCAGGTGCTGAGATGTTTTCCTGTGCCCCCACTCTTTCCTCCATGTTTTCACAGGGGCCACAGTTTTAATCCAAAAAAATGAATCTATAAGAGTGCAATTTCAGGTATTAGTGACCTGAGAGGAGAGAGACGTATATATGGGGCAGGGGTCCTTCCAACAATACCTGAGAAAACACTATGGAGATTGTTACCTCCATTTTCTGGATGCTCATTAGGCCAATTCTGACCTCATTGCCCTGAGAGTTGAGGGACATAAGTTCTGGTCCCATCTCTGCCATTAAAACTGTCTGTGTGACCTTAGGCAAGTCATTTAATCTCTCTGAGTCTCAGTTCTTCATCTGTCAAATGGGAGTATTTACCCCATGCCCTATCCACCTTGACAGGGCTGTTATGAAAATTAAGAGACTGTGTGTGAGAGGGGTAGTGGAGAGAGGGAGGGAGGGGGAGAGAGAGAGAGAGAAAGAGAGAGAGAGAGAGAGAGAGAGAGAGAGAGAGAGAGAAAGCTTTCTAAATGGGTAGGTCCTGGACAAATATCAGGGATTACTATGTCTCTCCCCTGCTATCCTTGAAGGACTCATTCGGGCTACATGGTAAAGTCCTCTTTACAAAAAATGTCAGTGTGCCTTTGGTCTGTCCCCTTCCTTTCTCTCATCCTCTGTCTCTCCTCCAGTTCTCGCTCTTAGCCAGATTTGGTCTCCTGTGTACCTCTACCCTGCTTTAAGAACATCTCCTGCCTGGTCCTTGTCACCCATCCCATCACCCTCAGGCCTTCCTTCATCATCCAAGGGTCTTTTGCCACACACTTTCTCTGGAGCCATTGATATGCCAAATGACTCCAATTTCCCAGCCCTGACCTTAGCTAGTCCCCATGGAAGCTTTTAAGAGGAATGACTCTGGAGAGTGGAAGAGTGGTAATGATTGAACTTGACAGTTTGCTACAGAGGCTGAACATAATTTGGAACACCCAACATGTCCTCAAGAAACATGCCATTGTTTGATTACACGTGCTTGGGGAAACATAGGTGTGGAGTCTGCTTTGGGGCCTATGGAATTCTGCCAGATAGGCAATTGCCTGCTCCATGTCTAGATTGGCCAGGCCCCACCCATTTACTCTTCGCACCCATCTTTTCCTTTACCTCACAGCCCAGAGAATAAGCTAGGCTCTTTCATCTCCAGGACCTGCATGCTACAGTGTGATTTCAGGCCTCCCTGGTCAAGTGCCACCAAGCGTCTCTCGTGACCCCAACTTCCCCCCAGGACAAGAGGCTGGGGGTAGTTTGGGGCACCCTCTGAATTTCCCAGCATAAGCAATCAGCTCCCTCTGAAGACCTACAACCAGGAGTATTTTCACTGAGGAAATGTGGGTTTCCTTCAGCAGAATTAGGGGCCTATGAGCTTTACCTAGGGGCTAGAGAATGATGTCCACCATGGGTCAGCATGGATCTAATAGCTCTACTCCTATACTAGGTGATGGCAGACCTCTTGGCTGCAATGTGTTTTGGTCTGGCAAATATTCTGGGGACGCTTTCTCCCAATTTGTGGGGGCAAAGCCCTGATTTCATCTGAGTGCTCACTCAGGGCTTCATTTCAACCCTCGTCTCCCCAAAGGAGTAGATTAAAGGGAAAAGGTGACTTTGCTAGGCCTTGCCAGGGAAGTAGTCACAGAGCATCAACGCATGGCCCCATTTTGTTGGCCTCCGCCACCTGTCTCTCTCCCTCTGTTCATTTCTGGGGTCCCATGTCAGCAGGCAGGTAGAGAGGAAGTGGGATTCTGAAGAAAAGCCACCTGAGAAAGTTGGTCCCATAATGGAGGTGACGAAGGTGGTGTCAGAGACCCGAGTGTTAGCAGCCGAAGTGGTGGTAGAATTCTGAAGTGAGCAAAGGAAGAGAGAAGTTGATAGTGCAGAGTGTAAGTCTTTGGTAGATGTGGGAGGTTGGTAAGAAAGATCACAAACTCTCATCTTTGTTAAACTAGTAAAGGTAAAAGTAATGATGATAGCTACTACTTATTGAAAGTTTATTATGCTCCAGGCACTGGGCCAAGCACTTTTTCATGCGTTATTTCAATCATTCCTCACAACCCTATGTAATTTTTCTGGTTTGTTTTACAAATAACAGGTGAAGAAATAGAAGCTCAGGGAGTTGGTGACTAACTTGAGGTCACACAGATAGAGCTGAGATTCAAGTATGAGTTGATTCCAGAACCCACACTCTTCACAACTACCCAGCTCTCATTTCCCCTGCCCCAAGCATGGGCCCTGTGGCCAAATGGCCCACAGCCTCCCAAGGCTCTGAGAGCCTAAGCTACCTGGAATTGATTTCTCTTCACTCCATATTTTTCCTCGCGAGGCCAACAATTCCAACCAGGGATTTGTTTAAGAGCATGCAACGGAGGGGGCAAGGGTCACCAAAAGAACTAGGCTCTGAATCAGGAGAAAGACCAAATTTTGCTCGTGGTCCTGCCATGAAATTGTCACGTGACTCCAGGCAAGTTGACTTCCCTCTCAGGGTCTTAGTTTCTACACCTGCCCAAAGTCAATCTCTGGGTCTGGGCAGGAATCAGTGATGTCTAAAATCCAAGAGTATCAAATACTTAGGGACGGGCCCCTGATCACCCTCTTCTCCATAGAAGAAGGTCTGCCTATTTGAAAGTGTTCCAGCTCCCCACCCTTCACTCTGAGCTTAGCTTTTGGTGAGGTTGCTGTAGCACTCACCATGCTTCTTTTCTCCTGGCAAATATGCCTGACACACACTGGCTGGCTTCCTCCTTGAATGGGAAATTCTTCTCTTTGGTCTATTTGGCATTTTCTGGCCTCTTTTTGTTGTGTCCCCCCCCCCACATAATCGGAGAAATGGTTGAAGATCAACTAATTCAATTTTTTTGTGTGTGTGAGTAAGGAAACTAATTTGGATAGAGCAAATTACTTTCCCATGGTCATACAGCCAGTCAGGGCCAGAGCTAATATTCCATACAGGTCTGTCTGATTCTGGGGTTGCTGCTCCTTTACACACTTCCCTTACCCTTTAGGCAAGGTTTTAACCTATCAGCCACCATCGCAACCCACCCCTTCTCCAAATGCACCTATTGTCGGTGTCACACCACTGAGCACTGATTCGGTTCCCATGTGTATACCTACGTTTCCCAAAAAGAAAGTAGTCTGGGGGGTGGATCAGGAAGCTAACTCATTCCTCCCACTTGAATGAGGTACAAAGAGGGGAAGTAACCTGCCTAAGGTCAGACGGCTCATTAATGGTAAAATTGGGCACGGGATCTAGGGCTCTGAGTCTCCACTCTGGGCCACTTCCACTCCACC
This sequence comes from Mormoops blainvillei, assembly GCA_004026545.1. NCBI lineage: Eukaryota > Metazoa > Chordata > Mammalia > Chiroptera > Mormoopidae > Mormoops > Mormoops blainvillei. The sequence continues at coordinate 13,133 of PVJD01017772.1, read as the reverse complement.
ATGATGCAGTGCACCTCTTTCTCTCCCATTTCCCATTTATGCACTGTACTGGAATGTTATATTCTTGCTCTTTCCTTTATTTTTTATATTTTTATCCTCCCTCCTAACTTCTTCATTTTTCACAAACCTGCGGGAAAGGACCTCAGGGATCATTTATTTCCACCTATCACTTAACAGATTAAGTCAGACAGCTAATTAGTGGTCCAGCTGTAATACAAGCCCAAGTCACCAACTCATAGTTCAGTGCTCCCTCAATGACCCTCTTTCTGTCTGAGCTTGATGTCTAGAGTCCTTCTACCTTGGAAAGTCCCCTTCCCCTGCCATCCAGGTCTAGCAGGAACTGAGAGTGCTTGGGCCCAGGGTCATACAGTGTCCCTAGGGAAAGGTGGAAGAAACAGAGGTCTGTAATGACCCACATCCTCCTATGTTCCAACCCAAGAGGCCCCTGCCTGGCCTTGCCAAGGGCGGTGACTGTCAGGTATGTATTGAGATAAATACATAGCCTCTTAGATTCTCAGTTCATGGCCTAGACAGTGGCGTCAAAGCCTGAGCCAGACAAAAACGAGGTCAGTTCAATGTCCTCCCAATGGAAAAATGTAGTAAAATCAATAGCACTTACAATGTCAAAAGACACAAAGACCTTTCCTCTGTTTGTTTTTCCCTCCTGGGTGACTCTCGCTCACCCTGCTGTGAAGGCATAGACAACACAGGAATCTGGCAAGGGAAGCTGCAAAGCTCAGACCACAGCTCCCAGAGCCCTTGAACTGAAGGGAGAGAGGAGGCTCGTTGAGGTATGAGTGACTTAGAAACACCCCAGCCAAAGCTCTCCTGGCTCCCTCAGCCAATGCTAATCATATTAAAGGCCCTCTCTCTCACCTGGCACCTGGTTGGAAATAACCAGAAGCCACCCAAAGCTCCAGTAGAGATTCTGGAAGCTCAGTCCTACCCTAGCTTTGCCACAGGACTTTCACTAAGGAAGAGAACAACTTGAAAGCCAATTACACACCACCATGGGGCCTTCCTGTACTGGGAAGTGTCTGAGGCCCTCAGACTGAAGTGTATGTTGGCCATTTTCCCAGACATCCTTCTGACACCCCCCAGTGGGTGTATCCTACCTTCCCTCCATGCACACAGAGGGTGGCTGCCCCATGCTGTTTTTTTGCAGGGTCATATACAGGCTTCTTCCTTTTGCCCCTGTACTGGTCCTACAGCAGAGGCTAACATTTCTACTATTAAATGCAATCTTCGATATGAAAGTATTGTGAATTTATTCTAGCTTGGATTTATTAGAACAAATATCTATTGAGCACCTACTCTGTGTCAGACACTGGTAGCTTCTGTCAACTGTTTTTTGTGCTATTGAAGACTGTTGTACCTTATGAGTCTTCATCGAGCATGTAGGGAAACAAACAGCTGAATTGTTTCTACAATGGAGAGGATGCTCAGGGATGAGATATAAAGGCAGGTCCTGAGAGTAAGTATGGGCCTTGGTGTGGGTCTCTGGACATTAGGGATCGTGAGGTATGTGTGCCTATGGTGCTGATCTTGGAAATGTCTCTTCCATACAAGCTCTTAGGAACAGGGACAAATATCACACTCCAGAGAAGTGTCCTGGGTGGTCTTAAGAGGCCAAAGGGAGGACAATCACAGGGCCTTTCCTAGTTAAGGGACAACTGTGACCTCCCCCCTCAGTCCTCATAGCAGGGATCCTTGCCTGCTGACCTTCCAAGCAAGACAAATGACAGGACATTTTGGAAGAAGTGGTTCTCTTTGTTCTACTATGTCCCCTGGGTACCTTTGCTTGTCAAGATATATCCCAGGCATTTAAAGGCAACTAGGTAGCACTTCAGTAGAAAGTGTTTGTGGTTAAACATTCCACCCCACCTCCCAAAGGCATGAACTAGATTTTGCAGCTCTTCTTTTCCTGGGCAAGGTCTTGGCACTGTGCCTGCTCCCCCAACCCTGCCCTCTGGATGATCTTGCTCAAGGACACCAAGGGAGTTGGTGGCAGGGGCCGGGAGTGGAGCCCAGGTTTCTTGGATCCTGGCCTGGTACTCTTGCCACCAAACCCCACCATCTCTCCCTTTCCTCTCTTGCCCTTTGTGTTATGTCTGTACCTTCTGGAGGCACATGCCCTGCACCCCAGTGGCTTTCACTAGGCAAGATGTTTCTGTTCAACACCAGTTGGTGGTTCAGCCATATGGGGCATAGGAAATCTGGCTGTCTGGCCTGAGTGAGGGTGGTGGAGGTCAAGCCACTTTGCTGGTCTGAGACCTGCAGAGATGGGTCCCTAAAGCATTTTTTTGCCAGAAGCCCTAAGTGTAAACCCTAAGCTTGGCATCTAACAGCTAAGGCTAGGTCACTGTGGAGCCCCTACTACCAGGCTTGTTGCTATGACATATGGTTCTACAAGTGCTGAGCAGCACTGTTGGGGCCGGATACAAACGGCACGAAGCAGGGTCTAGCTGTGAGCCAATTGGCCAGCTGACATTTCAGGGTCCAAAGAGCTTGTGTGTACTGGACAAGCTGTTTATTGTGGTCTTGGCACTGCCTGGCCCTTCAGACAGCAACAAATACTCCCAAACTGGGAAAGGAGAGGAAATAAGGAATCAACTGTAGCCAAAGAAGACCTGGAATCTTTTCCCTCACACCATTTGCTCCCTGCAGCTGACATGCTGCTGATGCCAACCATTGGAAGTGCCCCCATGAGGGAAATGGAGGGGGCAAGCCCCACAAACCTCCATTCGTGAACTCCTAGATCACAAATTGTCTACATGCCCGTGTCACCATTCTTCTGACTGCCTAGCTGTCAGAGGTTGCTGCTGCTGAGGGATGGTCAAGTAGTGGTATTTGAAGGGTGGGAGATCTTGGTGTCACAAGCCTTAAGCATGCAGAGGAACTGGTACCCCAAAACTGCAGGCTCTACACACAGAGACACACACACAGGAAGATGGTCATCAACGGGCTATGATAAATATGATCCTTTTTTTAAAGTCCTGGCCTGGTCCCTTCAGATACACTTAGGGTTGATAATATGCTGGGGAAAATGTGGAATGGGTGTGTGTGTTAGGGTGGGGTGGACAGGTGAGACAAAAGGATCCCAAATGAAGGAAGCCAGGAAACCAGAGTTCAGAGAAGCTGTGGGGAAGGAAGAGCTCCCAGAAGATATTTGACCCTATCCATGCCCAAGGGCAGGTCTAGTCAGCGTTATGGCCTGAGAGGAGATGTTACTTAGGAGGGAATGAATCAGAAATAAAGGGTTGAACTCTGCCTCAGGCTCTTGACTTTCATACCTTGTTCCACCCAAGATTGTCACTGCCAGGGCTGGACAAATGGAATGGCTGAAGTATCTTCTGAGTGTCCTGGTCAGCACCTCTGGTTTGTCTGTGGTTTAGCATGCAGTCAGTCTTATCAGTCCTGCTCTGTGTGATAGCCATCTTCAGCACACATACACACACATGCATGCACACATACTGCAGCAGTATTGAACACCAGTTTACATTCAATGAGTGCTTACTTTGCACCAAGTATAGTTCAAAGTACTTCATATATAGTTTATATATTATCTCAATTAACCTTCCCCAATGTGCTCATTATTTTACAAAGCTCCTGTGACTAAGTATATGAACATGTCTATCTTGTACAAAATGCCTCAGGGAAGGAAGAAAGAGGGGCTAAGATGGAAGATACAAGAACTTGGCCTAGGGAGAACCACAATGGTGGGAGAGGTTTTGCAAGAGGGATGATGGACAGAAGAATGCCCACTAGATGCCAGAAGCTAAGATTACCTCAGTTTATGGCCTCACTTCTATGGGTAACCCCACCACCCACCCCTCAGCATGGTGCCTGCTCACTGGTAAAGAATGAATAGGCCCAATATAGCATCCTTAGGGAATACACAGAACAAGTTGCTGCCTCCCACTTGATAAGACCTAAGCTTTAAAGTGGCTTCCCCAGAGGCCAGGTCACCAGACATTACTTAAGCCCCCAGCATGTGGCAGGCATTGGTAGTATAGAGATGAACCCAGTAGGAATCCTGCCCTTGAGATGTGGCTAGGTTGGCAGAGGAAATGTTAGATTTTTCTTGAGCCATTCCCAGGGGTCCAGTGGGGTGAGGGGTGCAGGCTGTGTACAGTAAGGGAACAGAACAAATCCCCTGTGCCTCCCCAGGGACAGGATTGCTATCCTCAGTTCCACTTACAGAGCTAGGTAGCCCTGCTGGCACCACTCTTCATTGGGTTGCTTCTAGAAACACAGCTTGAAGCTCCCTTTCAGGGCTGTGTTTGTCACTTTAGCTGGCAAATCAAGAGCCTGAAATGAGAGAGGGCTGGGAAAAGGGGTGAAGCCATAGGAGGTTACCCTCTCTCTCTTCTTAGCATCTGCCAATGGGCCCTACCACCACCAGGAAAGGGAGAACCCCCTTCTTCAGAGCTCTTCCCCACCGGCACATCCTTCCTTCCTCCCTGGGAAGCCCAAGACTTGGAGAAATGACTCCAAGTAATTAACTAATTAATGAATCTGGGTGGCAAAGTTGCTGAGGTTGCTGGAAAACACCCTGTTGTCGCCAACACACAGAGCCTAGCCAGGCACCACCTCCCACTGTGGATAATAAAAGGTAACAAAAGGACTACTTGACTATCTCCCCAAAGCTCCAGATGCATCAGAAGTGCCCACCACCCGGCAGTCCCTTACCCAAAGCCAGGAGACCCATGTCTGGACAGCACATCCCTTCACAAAGGCAGCCTCCCCCACTCCAGCTGGGGCTATGATCTGCTTAGTTCCTCGGCATCAAGCATATGCTCTGTGGTCCAAGGAAGTCCGTCTGTGGGCTCTCCCAATGCAAAGTGCAAGACTACAGGAGATGGATGGATGGTGATAGGAGAAGGGAGGGGAGAGCAAAGGAGAAGGAGAGACCGAGAGGCACACACAGCTGGCAGGAGCCCATCTCCAGCTGTTGGGCGGGCTGTTTCCTTTGATAAAGCACTTGGCAGTACTCCCAGTTCTGTAGTTTCTGGCCTGCAAAAGCACACCCAGAGCACGAGCCTGACTGTGGGAGGACTTTAGCCTTTCTTTGTTTTCTCTTTCTTTCTTTCTTTCTTTCTTTCTTTCTTTCTTTCTTTCTTTCTTTCTTTCTTTCTTTCTTTCTTTCTTTCTTTCTTTCCTTTTTTAAGCTTTAGAAAATGCCCCCCCTCCCAAGGAAGCTTGTCCCTCCCCCACACTTGGGCCAAGTGAAGTTGTACCAACAGGTGATGTGGGCTGGGACACAGGGTTTCATCACAGAAATTCAGTGGCACAGGGCCACGCTTGAGGGTTCAGGATGAGTGTACAGTGAGGCCTCGGCACACATGTTTGTGAGTGAGTGTGTGTGTGTGAGAATGAGAGAGAGGCAGAAACAGAGACAGAGAGACAGAGAGTTATGTGTGTTTGTGTTTGTCTGAAAGGCTCTGCTTGTTGTGGCTGATACTGCCTTCTGTATGGCACATCATCACTCTTCTCCCCGCCTAGGCTCCTTCCAGCTCATTAATGTTTCCCAGGAAAGGACTAGGTAATAGGGGTAGTCCCAGGGTCACGTGATCGCACAGAACAACAAGCCCTCCTCCAACTCCTGGTCCTGTGGCTTCGTGGAAGACTTCCTCCCTCCCTTGTGAAATGAGAAGCCTGGCTTGAAATCCTCTAAGGTCCCTTGGAGGAACCAGAGCGTGATGTGTTACAGAGCCCCTTCCCCCTCCTTTCCCCTAGGCTCATTTACAGCCTAATGACAAACTGCCTCCAGGCCCACAGTTTGACCAGTCCCCAGAGGGCCTTTGTCACTCCCAGTTTTCCAGATTATTGAGGGGAACTTGATCTGACCCAGGGGCAGGCATAGGCTCTTCATATCCTCCCCAGAAAAAACTGCTCAGGAGCCCCAAGCACAGTGCCCACTCCCACCCCGACCAGCCCCAAAGTGCCCAGCAGCTGGAATCTCAGAGGGGTCCTCTCAGGGTCAGTTCACCAGGCTACCACCAAGGGGAGGGGTCCTGCCCAGTAAGACAGGAGACAGTGGCTCCAGCAGGAGTGACAGAACTTCCTCTGAAACCTGAGGGGGAGGAGGCTGCCCTGTCTGGAATAGTCAGGATGGCCATGAACCACTGACCCTCCACCTTGCCATATTCATGGTTCAAACCAGAGTGGCTGCTGGCCTTCAGTGATGGGAGAGAGCAGTTGGGAAGAAGCAAACACAACACAAAAACAAACACAACCCGGGAACTTTGGACCAGCTTCCAAACTGAAAGTCTTCAAATGTCCCTTGCTTCTTCCCCCAAAATTTGTTTACTTAGGAAAAGAGGGAAGATATTAGACTCTAGGATGGTAAAACCAGAAGACATCTAGTCCAACCATTTTATCTTACATATGGGGAAACTAAGGCCCAGAGTAAGGCAGAGATTTCTGCTGGTTAGCCGAAAAGTTGGCCTTAAAAGTGAGGGTGCTATCCCAAAGATTTCTGGGTCCTGACGATGGTGGAAAGAAGATATACAAACCTGAAGCCCAAGAAGGAATTTTGGGACTCAGAAGCTGTACGCCCAGCTTCAAGGTGAAATGGGCAGTGCAGTCTGGTGAGCTGAGGGTGGCTTGAGGGTGCTGTGAGCATTTTAGACCCCTTACAACTGTCAACAGATATGCCTGTTGACACTAGTGTGCTAGGTAGTCATCACACCTGGGGCTCAATGTCAAGCCTGAGTTGGGTTGGGAACCCTTGCTCTTCTCTATATTTACCTTTCCTATAGTATTTAGAGTATTCTTCCTACTGAGGGCTCAAGCTCTGAAAGGGGGTATAAGCTCAGCCATAGTTTCCCCAATGGTTGAGGAGGCAGTCTGGGGGACAAATCCAGGTATATAACCTTTACATTCGTTTTGGATTTAGAACCCTCCTCGCTCCTTTCCAGCCTAGATATAACAGTCCAGTTGCAAACAGGAAAAGGAAATGAGTACGTGGGATTGCCTACTGGCTTCAAAAAGGTGATGAGCCATGAATAGCTTTCTTAACCTTGAGCAAGCTCTGGGGCCAGATTGTGGACAGATGGCTAACCCTGGCATGCTCAGGCCAAAATTAAATCAACTGGGTCTGTGATCAAGCCATGATCTGGGGATGAAGCTGAGTTGATCTTGCCATCTCTGACATGGCCAACCCTACACTACCAGAAGCCACCGATCCAACACTATTGCCAGCATGGAAACAGCACATGCAGTCTTCTGAGGCAGGGTAACCTGGATATCTGGAAGAAGCTCTGTTAAAATAAAGAGCTCAGCATGAAAGGCAATCATGCTCACTACTTTCAATACTTAAAAAACATGCTTTGTAACCTGCTCCAAGAACTTCTATTCCCCTTGTTCTTGCTGAGGGTTATGGTATACAGGTGACAATTAGAACAAGGTCCTTCTTGACCTTCTACTCATGTTCCGCACCAAAATTCCATACAGTCACAATTGTCACTTCATTCCACCTATCATTTTACAGAGCCCATCATTTTATAGGACATTTTGGTACATGTTATTTTGCATCTGTGGATATATATTTTTATAATTGCTCTTGAGTGATTCCTCTGCATGTATTCCATCTTCCAAGCTTGACCTAAGGTGGAAGGCAGGCCTTTGGTGTTTTTTTCTCCCTTCCCCTGAGGCACTCAGGACAGTGGTGTGGCCAAGAAGATGGTCTCAATAGTGCTTATTCAACTCACTAACAACAATTGGGGAGGCCGGTATAATTTCGGAATTCATCTGCAAGTGTATTCAGTGATGACTGAAATCTGCAGCTGGATGTGTCTGTTGTAGCAAAGAAAGAAGTATTCTTGAAGGGAGGGTCACTCAAAGCCAGCATGTCAGTTGACTTAACCACTCCCTCCCTGCCACATATTGATGAAATAACAAACAATACCAATTGGGACAAGGATGAGGTGCCTCCTACCAAGTGTCCATTAAACCCAGGAGTTGGATATTCCATTTCCCAGCATCCTCTACCCTGTTTCACCCACCTCTTTGGCAACAGGATATTGGGCTACTTTGTAGGTTCATTTCCAGAAGTGCTGTCTCCCTGAATCTAACTGCATGACTACATCGGATCCAGAGTGAATTATTGATAGAACATCATTTCTAATTAGAGATCATGTTTGTTCATTAGTGGGTAGTTACATATACCTTGTTTATGGGTTTACCTAGAAGAAGAAGAAGATACAAGGGGACTGGTTTTGATGTTGGACACACATATATGGATGGGAGCCCTGAGTATTTAGGCATACTTTTCCTAAACACTCATTTCAATCAGAACTGTCTTTAGGTTGTCCTCCCCTGCTGTCTTACAAATGGCCTCACAGACTGAGTAGTTAGAAATCTTTCATTTACTAACAGTAAGGATACCAAGGTAGCCTGGAAACCTATGTTATAGAACATTTTTTAAAAATTTGTATTTATTTATTTTTAGAGAGAGGGGAAGGGAGAGAGAAAGAGAGGGAGAGAAACATCGATGTGTGGTTGCCTGTCATGCACCCCCGACTGGAGACCTGGCCTGCAAGCCAAGCATGTACCCTGACTGGGAATCGAACCAGTGACCCTTTGGTTTGTAGGCCAGCACACAATCTACTGAGCCACACCAGCCAGGGCTGGAGCCGTATGTTACAACAAAGACTGAGAATTTAGCTAATATCCCTAAAGAGTGAACTACTCAATATTAACCAAGTCATTAATTAAGGTCGTGTTTGCACTTCAATTGTCAGCCCCAAACATCTGTTTGTTTAAAAGAGGTCACTTTAGTTTATTACAGTTACAGCCACTGGTGAGATAATCTGCTTAGATTTCACAAGCATGTGTGAATTGCCTACCTCAGTCCTTATTTTCATAGAATAAGAGTTCTCTTGAAGGCAGAAGGTCAGACTAAAGATAATAAATGATTTTTCTTCTCAATAGAAGTAAAAACAAGGCTTTAATTAATTCACCAAAATTCTAGGATTGAATATCTATATTATATTTCTTAATGATGTTAATCTGTCCAAGGGTGACCCACAGGGTTCCCATTGCTCCAAGAATAATCTTTAGGCAGACATTTCATTGGCTCAGAGATTGTGTTCCCAATCACTGAGTGTTGCTCTTCTCAGTGGTGGAGTCACCCTCACTGTGTTGGTAGAGATTGCAGGTGGCCTGGGAGAGTGGGCAGCGGGGTGAAGGATGATAGAGATCATAAAACAGAGAAAGAGCGGATAAATGCTAGAAAATGTCTCCTTAAGGAGGAGGAAACAGATGCCGAGGATTTAAAGAATTCTGGGAGTAGAAAAAATGGGATGGGGCCAGGCAAGCCTAAGACTTGAGGATAACCCATACATATACTCCAAAACCAACACTTACCACACACACACACACACACACACACACACACACACACACGTTCACATACCTCTTTCATATATACCTTCCTCACCCTGACCCTCAAGCCCCACATATGGGAATAGACTCAGATGGACTCACACACATATGTCTCCCACATACAAGAACACCAGCCCTCCCAGATGCCATTCTACCAGCTATCCCTTCACAAACACAGGTATCCCTCTCCTCCCCACCCAACACACAAATATATTTACCCTTCACAAACATAGGTATCCCTCTCCTCCCCACCCAACACACAAATATATTTACCATACATATTTACCTTTTTGGCACATGATTTCAACATTTTTATGTATATCCACATGATAACCTAAACCCCCTCCATACATTCAAGTCCTGACATACGTACACAACTACACGCATACATACACTCATGTACATGCTCCTTTCCAAGAAAGACGGGAGTCTGCGCTCAATAAATTCTAGTGTTTTTTCTTGGTGGATGGGATTTAAAGGAGTGACTGTATAGCTAGGTGAGTAAGAGAAGTATTTTTTCTAGTGATTCTTAGCATAGTGAAAAAGTCCATGAAGGACATTTGAAATCCTTCACAGGGTTCACTCCCTTGGCCTATAGACAAGATACCAGTGGTAACCTTTAGTAAATGCCAAAGCTGCTAAGACTCTCTTGGTCCTGCTATGCTAGCTGACCTTTGCGAGGAATCCTGGATATTTTGAACTAAGACCATTTAGTATAAGAAACAAAACAACAAAACAAAAACAAAATCCTTTCCCTGACATTTAAGAACAATACTAAAGTGTCTGTCCAAATTTTCCTACCAGACCTGGCCTGGGGCAAGATGGTGAAGAAGAACAAGTTGATTTTAAAGTATACCACACCTGGATGCCCTCTTGGAGTCTGATCCCTTCCCCCATCACCACACATGTCCTGGAACCTCATCTTATCCCCTGCCAATGGGCTGACTCTGTGTTGGCCAAAGAAGACTAAAATTAGGAAAAGGCTTTGGATTTGCCTAGAAGAGTCATGGGCAAGCTTAGAGGGTTCAGTGAGTCAATTAAATTTAAGATCCAAGTGTCAGGCACCATGATCTCTGCAGTGCCATCTGCATAGACAATCTAGCGTCCAGTGAGTTCTTCTTCAAGTCCCACCAGGCTGCACACTAAAAAGTTTAAATGTGGCTTGGTAAAAAGCAATCAGATCTGTTACTGGCACTCTTTCATTATGAATAGCGTGGAGGACTACAGCTTTCTTTACTTAGCTCACTAGTTAGCTAACAAGCATTTTTCCAAGCACCTACTGTGCACAGCGCACTGTCCCAGACACTCAGCTCTTGCCCTTGTTGCTGCTGCTATTGAATTTCTGAATACAGGCTGTTGCCAGACATCCAATTTTCTGAGTGCTTGCTCTGACAGGGAACAATGACTAATGACCCAAACATCAGGGAGGGCCCTCTGATCTCTAGCACAGAACATGCCCATAAAGGCAGAGTCTAATTTGTTCAGCAAGCAGCTGCCAATTCTTCTGGGATTTTAATTACCTGGAACAGTTAATATGGGTGAAGCCCCCTGGGAGAGAAACCCTGAGCCCCATCTTTTTCATACCCGAGATCCCATTAATGGCTTTAAGCTTCAGCCATTGCACATGGGTACAAAGTCCAGGCCACAGCAGTTTGCCAGACAGGTACTCAGACACTGCATATAGCCCTTCTTCACACCACTATACACACCCCCCCCCAAACACACAAGGGAGGGTGGGCAGCAGTGGGTTATAGCAGAAAGTACTCTGGACTGCAAATTGGGAGAGCTGGGTTGATACCCAGCTCTACATCAGCTTCCCAGTGTGACTTTGGTCAAGACTTTTTCTGTTTCTGGACTTCTGTTTCCTCTTACAAAATGGTCATGCAGCTCTTTATGCGCCTTTCCAGTTCTAGGACTTAAATTCTGCTTCCTGGGCCTCAAGAGAGCTGTGTGACCAGGTCAGATTTATAAAATGGAGGTGAGACAAGGTGAGGGCAGTGGCTGGTTCAGGAGCCCAAGCAATCACCATCATGGAGAATGGGAGATATATGTATCTCCTTGGGTCAGCCCTTCCCAAAGCCTATATTACTTCCAAAAAGTTTCACAAACCAGGCTGGTGGATCCAGTGGCACTGTGGGTCTGCTGTTCTCTTCTGCTTTATCTCCTTCCCCTGTGAGTGCTTTTATAACCTTTGTTCCATCCAACTCTCATTCTTTTTAACCAGCTCTTCAGCTCAAACGACCTAGTCCCATTTAGCAAGCTCTACAGAGAAGCCAATGAGTAAATGGTCTCAAGAGTCTCCTGAGTCTGTAAAATGTAAGTGACAGCCTCTGTCCTGGTGGCCTTCATGGGCTTTCCAAAGGATCAAATAAAATAAAGTCTGTGAAGGTGCTTTGGGAATTGTCAAGTGCTATGCAAATTCAAGAGGTTATTATTAATGATGGGTGAGAGGCAGCCACGTGATCTGAGGAACAGAGTGCCAACTTGCCTGCTCTCCTCCTAATCTTCCCTGAGTGAAGGCATTGGCATTGCTAGCCAGTCTGTAGCCAAGTAATATATCAGTTGGGATGGTTATTTGATTAGTGCTACCCCCATTGTCCCCTAGCAGAGTTTAGAGGTAAGAGGACAAGAAAGGAGACTGAGGTATTAAGAAAGGCCTAGAATAGAGACTTAAAAAAAAAGTGGACCCTTTCTTTCAATCTGTCTCACATAGTGAATCCAATTTATGAAACAGATTAAGCAGAGCTATTCTAGTTAAGGTTGGGGCCAGGGGCATGGAGCCCCATTTGCCCTTGAGATAAGTTTGGTGTGTCCCTAAGATTCCAAAGGAGCATGCTAGAAAAACTAGTGTGTAGAGCAGGAGCTCTTGCTTGACACCTGGTGCTCTGAGCATCTAGGAAGCAGCCACAGGCTGGGCACGGGAGAGTGGAGGTTGCATGACACAGACTAGAGAGTTGAGAGAGCATTATAGAAAGGCAGATAGAGTTGGGTGGAACACCTTTTGTCTACCTAGCAGCTTTGTTTAGGGTTCCAGGCCTGTATTCTCGGGTTACTGTAGAATGAGACTGCAACTTTATGAATTTGCACTGGAATGCCTATAAAAAATGTGGATCTAGAAATGGGTAAAACAAAGGTCTAGACCAAATAAACGTGAGCAGTGTTTCTGCTTTCTCAGCTTTGAGGAGGAAGGAGTTGTTCCCCAGGGTGAGTCTGCTGAAGCAACCCCTTCCAATTTGTGGCCCCACCATGAACGGGCATCCCTGACATAGTCATAAGGAAAAGGCCAAGGGGAATTGGCCAGAGAGCTTTAGGTGGCCTCAGTGGCCAGGCAGACAGAAACCTACAACCAGCCCAGGGACTAGGCAGAGGAGGAGTGATGGAAATGCCCGCTGAGTGCAACAGCAAACCCTGCATTCCAGGCAGGGGATATTGAGCATGGTCATGATTGGAGCCCAGAGCCAGAGACTTAGAATACGCAGAGAGAGCTAGGCAGTTGAGGGGTGGGGAAACAGAGAACAGCTCCCTCGTGGAGTACTTGCTCAATTTTCCTACCCTCCCCACCCAAACAGGCTCAGCGACAAGGTACAACTGACTGACTAGGCAGAAACTGATCAGATACTGCAGGTACACACTTAATGTTCCAGGTTATACAGGGATATGTGCATCCAAGACTTTCACAGGCAGGACGTGGGTTGTTGCTGACTCCCTAGGGCAGATGGGACAGTGTCAGGGATTTTGTTAGA